>WSYH01007974.1:0-30975 GCA_036426205.1 Ascaphus truei | reverse complement strand
TTGGTGGTTTATAGCATATTCCCACAAACATTTTCTTTATACTTTTACCTCCACTGCTAATTTCTATCCACAAAGTCTCTACATTTTCATCATTCCCTTCATAGACATCATCCTTATAATAGGTTTTAGATCCGGTTTAACATATAAACATACCCCACCTCCCCTTCTATTTGTTCGATCCTTCCGAAAAAGAGAATAACCCTCTAAATTAACTGTCCAGTCATGAGTTTCATCCCACCATGTTTCAGTAATGCCTATGATATCATACTGCTCCCTTGCAGCTATTAATTCAAGCTCCCCCATTTTATCTGTCAGGCTTCTTGCATTAGCAAACATGCATTTCAGTTTTTTTTCAGCCTGTACTTTTATCTTATCTGCTCCTTCCTTTCTGCACCCACTTTGTTTAGTCTTTAGAAGTTTTCTAGTATTATCTCTATTTACTATGGGTGTCTCACTGCTTGTCAAACTTGCACTTGCCCCATTCTACCTCCATACCACCTTGTATCCTCATCTATTCCATTTAGTTCTTTATCTGTTTCATTCCCCTCCCCCCTCCATCCTAGTTTAAAATCTCCTCCAACCTTTTAGCATTCTCCCCCCTAGCACAGAAGATCCCTCTTCATTGAGGTGCAATCCGTCCCTAGAATATAGATGGCACCTCTCAGAAAAGGAGTCCCAGTGCTCTAAAAACCCAAACCCCTCCTTCCTGCACCACTTTCTTAGCCATGCATTAACCTCCCTGATTTCTGACTGTCTCCCTGCGGTAGCGCATGGCACTGGTAGTATTTCAGAAAATACTACCTTGGAGGTCCATGCCTTAAGCTTTTGGCCATAATCCCTGTAATCATTTTTTTTAGGACCCTCCATCTTTCTCTAACTTTGTCATTGGTGCCAACATGTACCAAAACCGCCGGGTCAATCCCCCCCCCCCCCCCACCCGGGAGACAACAAACTGTTCGGTTCATGCGGTCCCGGCAACAGATTGCCCTATCTACCTTCCTAATAATGGTGTCCCCTACCACCACAATCTTTCTTTGCATCTGAGCATCCTGAGTCCCCACTGTGCTGGAGGAACTATTCCCCTGGCTGCTAGAGGAATTAGTCTCCCCCAGCCTTGCCATTTCTGCCCCAACATTCCCAATATCTTCACTCAACATAGCAAATCTATTGGGATGTGTCAGCTCGGAAACGACCTGCCTCTCCCTATTGCTCCTGCTTCCCCTTCTAACTGTCACCCAGCTACCTACCTGCTCCTCACTAACAGCAACTAAGCTACCTACCTGCTCCTCACTAACAGCGCCACCATCTGCACCACTAGTCAAAGCAAGGGCCTGCTCAGTGAGCTCTAATTCCCTTTCAAGATTGCCAATGTCCCTCAATATTGCAAGTTGCCTCTTAAGATCAGCTATCTCTGACTCTAAAGAGACCACCCGCTCACACTTTTCACATCGGTATGCTCCTTGGAACAGCTGAGCATTGAGTGGCATTTTCAATCCTGCTCATTCTAGCAACTATGAAGTTTCTAAGTACTAACAGTAAACTGTACTTCAATAAACTATACCTTGTTTAACCGCTTCCTTGTTCAAACTGCTTCTGGTTCTAACTGCACACACTTTAAACAACCAGCGCTTGAAATCATCCACACATATCAGTCACTACACGCAAGCTCAGGATTCGTTAGAAGCCTCTGTTTAAATAGGGACACCCACCAGGTGTGTTAGGTTATCAATTAACTAACCCCACCCACTGCAGGTGTGTTATGGCAGCCAATTAACCAACCACACCCACTCGGCCTCAGGCAGGAGAAAAGGGAAAAAAGTTACAGGCTTCAAATTACAGCACACTTTAAAAATAGATTAACCCACTGCACACTCCCAAAAATCAGCCACCCCTGCTAGAATACCAAGTACTTCCCTTTCCTTCTGGTTCTAACTGCACACACTTTAAACAACCAGCACTTGAAATCAACCACACATATCAGTCAGTAAACGCAAGTTCCAGGTTAACCTCTGAGGGATCTCAGTCTCAAGGTTAGAGATTGGAATTGGGAAAGGGCTACAGGTTTGGCTGGATTGACAGGCCTCCAGGATTCCTCCCCCTCTGTTTGGTTATCCGATTCTGGGTGATGACCTTGCCTCTGGCTAGGTCAGCAGGTGGTGATCAGGGGAGAGCCACAGTATCCATGGGCTTGGGTTAATTTTGGTCTAGCCTGCAAGCCACTCTCACCCCCTTTAATATAGTTTTATGTTAAAATAGTTTAATAAAAGCTGCAGCCTTTTACCCCCCAAAATATAGGTCTTGTTTCATTCTTTGGAATGGGGGAACAGGTCACGTTCTACATGTAAGGTCCTTCACATAGAGTCAAGAATCCCCTGAAACCTTAGGGAAATGGGATATGACTAAGGCCAGAAGGATATAGCCCTTGGCCAGTAAGGATATTAAAAGGGCCTGGGGAGGGGGAGAGCGGTGATCTATGTTGAGGGGAAGAGGGAGAGCTTGGAAGGCTAGGGGATAAGAAGTGGTGTAGGGCAGAATCTCACCCCTTTTTCTTCTCACCCAGTGGGGATTCCCTATCTGGTTGGGGTTGGTTTGTGGGTATTGTCTCTTGTTTTGCTGTTGTAATGCTTTGTTTATATGTTTTTTTTTTATTATATATATTTTTTCATTATATATTTATATATGTCTTTATTTAGATAGCACCATTAATGTACGTAGCGCTTCACAGCAGTAATACACGTGACAATCATATAAATGTCAGGACTCGCGGATCCTCGCGCGTTACCATGTGGACCCCGCACTTACCTTCGTTCCATCCCGACACCTGCTGGCAACCCTCCGCGCTGTCCTCCTTCCTCACGCGGCTCTCCCATCACACGCGTAGAGTGCTCCCCATAGGAGCGTCAGTCCCCGCTGACGCATTGCGCAGGCGCAGACGCAGACCCCGCATCGCGGGATTGGAGGGCAGAGGCGAGACGCGTCACCGGTGTGACACACGTGCGCGCAACGCCCCCGAGTGACGAGTCAAGAGGAACTCATTCATTCCAGTACTGACAGCAATCTCTTCCCTTCTGGCCTATCTCTGGCCTCCGCAAGGGTTACGCCTCCGCTCCACCCCCTGGGGGGATTGGTCTTTTCCTGCTACTGATGCTCAGCTGTGCCACCGGCACTTCGGCTGAGCATAGACTCACGTTACCTTGTGTTTGCCTCTGCCTCTTTAGTTTTGTTGCCTTGCTCTAGTTCTGCTTACCCGTGTACCGACTCTGCCTGCCTTTGGAACCCTCGCTCTCTGGAACCCCGACCTTGGCTTGAACTTTCACCATCCGTATCTCTCCTGACCTGACCCCTGGCTCTGGACTCCGATCATCTGCTCTTCTCCAGTTCTGACCTTGGCAATAGTACCTCACATGCTCTGGACCTCCCCCGCATCGGACCCGGCAAGTATACGTTTACTCTGATTTTTCCTGTCCCAGACTCAGCCAGCAAGACTACTCTACATTCCGGACGGGGTCCCCGTGTTTGTGGCTGGTGGTTATCTATCCCCATCTCAACACAGGGGTCTCGTCTAGTTTGTGGTGAGCACAGCGTAACAATAAATAACAAATACTATATATAACACATAAAGTAATATTTAGGAAAAGGAGTCCCTGATCTGAAGAGCTTACAATCTGATTGGTTGGTAGGAAGAACGTACAGAAACAGTAGGATGGCATTCTGGTGTGTCTGCAAGGGGCCAAGGTTTATGAATGAGGTGTTAATTATCAGACATGGAGCTACTCATATGCTTCCTTAAGCGGGTGGGTTTTGAGGTGGGTCTTAATGTTGGATAGAGAGGGTGCTAGTCAGATATTGAGGGAAAGGGTATTCCAGAGGTGTGGGGCAGTCTGTGAGAAAGGCTTAAGGCGGGAGAGGGCTTTAGATACAAAAGGGGTAGAGAGAAGACATTCTTGAGCAGAACGCAAGAATCGGGATGGTGTATAGTGAAAAATTTGGACTGAGATGTAAGGAGGAGCAGAAGACTGTAAAGCTTTAAAAGTGAGGGGGATAATTGAGTGTGTGATATGGGATTGGATAGGAAGCTAGGAGAGGGAGACACAGAAAGAGATTTCACAAATATTAGAGTGATTCTAGCAGCAGCTTTTAGGATAGATTGTAGGAGAGACAAGTGAGAGGCAGGAAGGCCAGAAAGTAGGCGGTTACAGTAGTCGAGACAGGAGAGAATGAGGGTCTGTGTCAGAGTTTTGCAGTTGAGCAACATTGGAAAGGGCGTATCTTGGTAATATTGCGAAGGAAACAACGACAGGTTTTAGCTATCTTTTGAATGTGAGAAGAGAATGTGAGAGAGGAGTCGAGTGTGACCCCTAGGCAGCGTGCTTGGGCTACTGGGTAAATGATTGTACTTCCAACAGTAATGTGGAAGGAGGTAGTAGGGCCAAGTTTGAGAGGAAGTACAGTATGAGGAGCTCTGTTTTTGCCATGTTACGTTTAAGTCGGCGCAGGGCCATCCAGGATGATACTGTATACTGTAGCATAGAGACATTCAGAAACTTTAGTCTGTACAGCAGGTGTAAGGTCAGGCGTAGAAAAGTAAATTTGTGTGTCATCAGCATAGAGGTGATATTTGAACCCAGGAGATGTGATTAGGGCACCAAGAGAGAGTGTGTAAAGAGAAAAGAGAAGAGGATCCAGGACAGAGCCGTGGGGTAACCCCACAGAGAGATTGATAGAGGAAGAGGACGTGTTAGCAAAAGAGACACTGAAAGTACGATGAGAGAGGTAAGAGGAGATCTAGGATAGAGCTTTGTTACGAATGCCAAGAGTATGGAGAATTTGATGGAGAAAAGGGTGATCCACAGTATCAAATGCTGCAGTCTTTGGCAGCATGAATGTAATTAGTCATTTTAGTGAGGGCTTTTTTAGTGAAGTGAGCAGTGCGGAAGCAATATTGTAGAGGGTCTAGGAGAGAATAGGTGTTGAGAAAATGAAGCAAGTTTTTTGTTTATATATATAAATAAAAAACACAAACAGTACCGCTAAATAGTTACAAAATATACGTGAAATAGTATATGTGAATGTAATGTACTGTATAGCTAGAAATTGTGAAGTGGAATAAAATGAGTGATTAAATGAATAGTAAATGTAGTGAATAACTGTGATTTGGGAAACAATAAACAATCTTAAATAATTGTGTCCCATATTATTCCAAACCAATGACAAAAAGTGAAGGTTGAAACAAGAAATCCAGTTTCAAATAAACAGATCCTTGGGTGCACACTGCAGATTATTTAGTTGTACAGTATAGCCAATCACAACAATACCTACAGAAAAAAGGCAAAAGGAAACGCAAGCTCCATAGCATACCTCTGTGTAAAAAAAATTGAATTTAATATTAAAAAGGAGAGAACCACGCTCTTTAGGACCTTCACTCACAAGAGAGTAAAAATAACTTGCGTGTAAGAGAAAATCTCTGAGCGGATGATGTCACCAGATAGGAGTGGAAGTCTAGAGCTATACAGCTCGGCACTTGGGGACAAGATTGTGTAGTCCGTTGGTTCATCTCTCAGATCGGTACTTCTGCCGAAGCAAAGTAGTGACTGTGTAGATGGCTCCCTTGGTCCTGCAGCAGCCGGTTGTGTAGAACAGCTGAGCATCCACAATTAGCTGCTGGCATTCAGGGAAAGGACAGACCTCCTCCCGTATCTCCACAGTGGTATGATGTCACCTCGTCAACTTACGTAACGACGTGTTTCATCACATGAGTGACTTCCTCTGGGGATGGTTATCTGATGCGAGCAGGCAGTTTAAATAGTCTCAAGTCCAGGCAATAATCAGTGTAGATTGATAATCAGCCGTAGCCATTTAAAAGTTGTAATGTTAAGCACACAGATAATTATGTTTGGGGAATGTAGAGGATGTATACTCCCCCTGATAACAAAAACTTCACATAAGGATCTAAATACAATTTAAAAAGATTATCAGAAACAGTTATGACACTTACATAGTAAGTTATTCATTGCCATTGATCAAAGAGACTGTTGGGACATCTCTACATAGGATATGACTAGAAAGTATCTTTACATCAAAGAAATATCAAGTGAAACATTTAGAAATAAAAATCAAATGAGTAACCTTGTTATTTCTACTCTCTTGTGAGTGCAGGTCCTAAAGAATGTGGTTCTCTCCTTTTTAATATTAAATTCCAATTTTTACAGGCAGGCTTTTAAGGCCTATGTTAACCTCTGAGAGATCACAGTCTAAAGGTTAGAGATCAGAACTGGGGAAGGGCTCAGTTTAGCTGGATATGCTGGCCTGAAAGGTTTCTCCCTCTCTCAGTATGGCTAACCCAATTCTGGGTGATGACATTGCCTCTGGCATGGTCGGCGGGTGATGATCAGGTGGGAGCACGGTATCTGTGCCCTCGGGTTCATTTTGGCATAGCCTGGCAATCCCACCTCTACCTTTAATATTGTTTGATGCTAAAGGGATTTAATAAAGTGTGTGGTCTTACATAGCCCCCTAGTACAGTAGGTCCAGAGTCATATAGCCTACGAATTACGGATAATTAAAAATGAGGAAAATTAAGGGGGCACTTTGTCACAATAGCTGCAAGACAATATGCCTCATAACCAGTGGTGCAGGCTGGTTGTTTTCTGCACCTCTGACTAAAATTAGTTTCAGCTGAACTTATTTAAGTAAACAGGAAAATTAACTAACAATGAAGAATGAAAGGGATCTGTCCAAAAATATGTACAAAACATACTGTAGATAAAACAATTTGTTACTTTCTAAGGAACAACACATTGCATTGCAGCTAAAGTATTACCTTTATTTCAAATAAAGTATGCAATTTTATGGTTACTTTTAAACTATTGTACATTGAGACTTACTGTATTTATTAAACACAACTCAATGCAGCAGACTGATGTAAAACTGGGTTGTAAATATACAATCATAACTTTGCTAAAACCCTGATTTATAGTTCTGTCCACACGGCCGCTGACAGATTTCCTCAGCCCAGGACTGGGCTCCCTCCCTCTCTTACACCCTGTAAGGCCTCGGGCATGATGCCTCGGGCCGCGCTGATCAGCGCTCCTGCTCTGCCTCGCCCACTCAAACTGGAGCTTTTTTGCGTCCTGGCAGGCGAGGCAGTGAGCGCGCTTTGGGGGCGGTGCGTAGGCAGGGCGTAGGCATGTCAGGAGGCGGATCGGAGGCGGGGTGGGAGGCGGGGCTAGTCCCTCGCTCCCATTGGATGTGAGCGGTCACGTGACCGCTCCTCCACTTCCCTGAGCGGCAAATTTTAAATTTGCCTGTCTCTCCAAAATACCTGAGCCTCTGCACGCATGCGGAAGCGTGCGGAAGCGGCTGCTAAGGCCGCGCTGATGACAGATGCAGGGAATAAGTGCATCTGCTCAGCACGGCTCAGCAAGGCTCACCGTACTATGTCTCAGGCCTAAGAGATGTGTGAAGAGGTATGTAAATGAAGACCGTTTTAGTGTGAAATTAAATCTTGGCTTTATTGCAAACAAAAGAACTGTCCTGCGCTCTGGTATACAGTCTCAGCACCCGTGGGTGTCAGTGTAGGCCACTTAGGAACAGGGTTAAGGGTGCAGATACAGTATGAACCTTTAGTTGGATCAGGGCTGGGAGGGAATTCCCTTACCTCTAGATGCTCTCTGATCTGAGTCCTGCTCTCCTATGACCTCCGTTATCCGGCGTGCAACCGTCAGAAATAATTGGCTTTATTGCGCCTGTTCCTTTAACAAGGTAAAACATACAAAAAGAAACAAAATAAAGGCCTACTCCACTTTGGAAAATATCTAAACCTTTACTCCAGTCCTCTCTAACTGGGTGGGTAACAAGGCTGATTACCACCCCAAACAAATAGCAGCATGCATTGGCTTAAGGGTTTTCCATGTAATGTGGACATGAGACAAAAGGTGGCACTGTGTGCGTCATTTGCATGTCATTTCCCAGAATCCCTGCTGCAGTGGAAGCACTTATGCTAGGTGATAATGGCGAACAGCAAGGTTGCAGACCGGTCTAAGACTCTGAATGTGCTCACAAGTAAGTACTGTATATATATTATACTATACATATATATTTATATATAATATTATATATATATATATTTTATATATATATATATATATATACATACACACTATATATATAGACAAATACAAAGGGCGCAAATCAGAGACAACATGTGTTTAAATGTCTTACACCTGTGGATAAATACGTAGAATATCCTTATAAGAATCCAGCGAGATATGATCTATAAAAGAGAAAAATGCTTATATAGTGAAGTACTTTTTATCATATAAATAAAGCACAATAAAAGTGGCTACTTACAATGCAGCTGAAATAAACAGGCACCTGTGATTGCAGCAGAGAGGCTGGTGATGTCAGGAACTCCTCTCAGGTTACACACTGTGTTCACCGGCACTGACGTTCCCTTGGTTGAAAGTGAACTGCACAGTGCTAATAGCCTTGAATAAGGTTTTGCAGCACAGGCAGGAGAATAAAATGTCATTACTTCCGACAGTCAGGGAGATCTATTCAGAGACCCTCACCCTACCGGTTTCGGTTGTGAAAGAGTTCATCTGGGGCATGTCATGTGATCTACCTGGAAGTCCTAAGTAGGCAATGCTAAACTATAATTGGCTATGCAAATTGTATTCATGCCTTTACTCAGGTGTTCCAGGTTTTTGACAGACAATCTAATTAAAACTTTAAATGTAATAAGAACCTGATATAACATGTAAAAATATGAAGATACATATAATTAATAGGAAAATACAATATATTCCAATTATATAATAAAAATCTTATAAGGCAGTCACAGTTGAAAACATGGAGTTATGTCAATTTTGCTGCAGGTACTGTATACTGAACTTTTGTATTTTTATATTATAACAAAAGCTCTTGGAACAGTAAAAAAAGGGAGAATTAAACAGTTTTTTTAGATTAGGAAGGCCAGCCCAAGTCAACATCTACATTTAGACCGAGTTGTCAATGTTTTTAATGATGTATCCAACCTGGTCTCAAGTTTTGAAATGCTCTTGATGGGTGTCCCCTCCTCCCCGATTATATAACAACGTGTCTATTCCAATACATATTATAACAGCATTGGATTTTATCATGATGTTCAGCAAAATGTTTGGACAAATTGTGTTGCAGAAAAAACCTTTTGATGTTTTATATTGCTCGTCAAACGTAATTTTAATTTTCTTGTGGTTCGTCCCACATACTATTTTTTGCACAGGCATTGAATTAAATAGATAATATTAATGGAATCGCAACTAATGAGGTGTTCAATTGCACAGTTGAAAACATGGAGTTATGTCAATATTGCTGCACGTATACTGAACTTTTGTATTTTTATATTACAGTATAACTCAAAGCTTTGTGAACAGTAAAAAGGGAGAATTAAACAGCTTTTTTAGATTAGGAAGGCACCCAAGTCAACATCTAGATTTAGACCCAGAGTTGTCCATGTTTTTAATGTATGTATCCATCTGGTCTCAAGTTTTGAAATGCTATTGATGGTGTCCCCTCCTCTCCAGTTATATAACAACTTGTCTATTCCAATACATAAATACCAGCAGGATTTGTATCATGATGTTCAGCAAAATGTTTGACAATTTGTGTTGCAGAAACTCTTTTTGAATGTTTGTAATATGCTCGTCAAAACGTAATTTTAATTTTCTTGTGGTCCATCCCACATACTATTTTTTGCACGGGCATTGAATTAAATAGACAATATTAATGGAATCACAACTAATGAGGTGTTAAATTGTATAGGTACTTCTCGTATGCATAGACAGAAAACATTTTTGTTTGTTTGGATCCATGTGGTTCCAACTTACACATCTTGCATTTTAGACACTTATAAAACCTTTGGTGTCAAAAAGGTATTATTATATATTTCTTTTTTGCAAGATGGTTTTAAACAACTGGGAGCTAACTTCTGTTTAAGTGTAGAAGGTGGGATAGAGATAGAACCCAAATACAGCACTCAGGTTCACGCTCTGTGTGTAAAGTGAATGATTTAAAAACATAACTTTTATTAATGTACCAAATATATAACAATAAATGGATTGTTAAAAACTGAAGACCTGAAGGAATAGTGACCTCAATACTAGAACCATATAGTTTAGGGTCTAGAGTGTAAGTGTGTTCTGTGAAATACAGGTAGCACACTAAACATAAATCCTTATGAGGATCAACCAATCTATACTCACTGGCTCTGAGGTGAGTACTAATGGCCGCAAACGCCTATAGCAAACCAGGTAGGGTTAGATCATATTGTGTGCTCAGGGAATATCAGTAAGTTTCTACTAGTCACTCACATACTTATAGGGTAAATAAGGAGTTATGACTCAGTCAGTAATTATAGTATCCTTATAGGGTGCGGTGCTTGGTCAGGTTGACCGGTAGTGCCGCCTATAGTGTAAGTAGTAGTGAGGGTATGACTCTAATAACCTCAGTGGTGGTGTACATGGTTGATAACACTGTGTGCAGGCTAATGCAGGAAAGAGCACACTAGCTCCTATAGCTGTGGTAGCAACCAGAGAAACAGTAAGTGTATCGAAGTACATGAGCTGGTACACAATAAAAATCAAAGGCGATATTCGGCAATGCAAGCTCTCAGCTGCTTAATTTAGTGATAGACTGTGAATATTGTGACCCTGAGGACAGGTATACTCTTGTACGTGACTGATACCTCCTTAAACCGGGATCAGCAAAGTCAAATTGCATATATAAACAGTCTGAGTGATGTTGTTAACTTTCGAGTCCCCATGAGCTGCTGTCAGGGAATCCCTGAATGGCAATAGTGTCCAATGCAGCTAGCTGTAAAGCTAGGGACCTAATAGTACATAGTACCTACTCTAACATAAATAGAGCACAGATGCCAGTATTAGAGAGGATTTAAGAGGCTCAGAGTGTCCATCGGGCACTTTGAGAGCCGTATAACCACACGAGCAGGGAACCCATCACCTCGCAGTCTAGACTGTGAATGCGGTGAAGAACAGACCCCTGCGCGTGCACGTTGGAAAACATTGGCGGCTCTGTTTTCCAACGTGGCACTGCAGAGGTCTGATCTTCACCGCATTCACAGTCTCAGACTGCGAGGTGATGCGGTTCCCTGCTCTGTGGTTATACAGGCGCTCTCAAATGCCCCGATGGACACTCTGAGCCTCTAAAATCCGCTCTAATACTGCATCTGTGGCTCTATTTATGGTAGAGGTACTATGTTCTAATTAGGTCCTAGCTTTACAGCTAGCTGCATTGGACACTATTGCCATTCAGGGATTCCCTGACAGCAGCTCATGGGGACTCGAAAGTTAACAACATCACTCGACTGTTATTATTGCAATTTGACTTTACTAATCCCTGGTTTGAAGGAGGTATCAGTCACGTTACAGGAGTATACCGGTCCTCAGGGTCACAATATTCACAGTCTATCACTAAATTAAGCAGGCTGAAAGCTTGCTATTGGCCGAATATCGCCTTTGATTTTTATTGTGTACCAGCTCATGTACTTCGATACACTTAACTGTTTCTCTCTGGTTGCTACCCCAACAGCTATAGGAGCTAGTGTGTCTTTCCTGCATTAGCCTGCACACAGTGTTATCAACCTATGTACACCACCACTGAGGTTATTAGAGGTCATACCCTCACTACTACTCTACACTATAGCAGGGCACTACAGGTCAACCTGACCAAGCACCGCATCTACCTATAAGGATACTATAATTACTGACTGAGTCATAACTCCTTATTTACCCTATAAGTACTGTGAGTGACTAGTAGAAAATTAACTGATATTCCCTGAGGCACACAATAATGATCTACCCCTACCTGGTTTGCTATAGGCGTTTGCGGCCATTAGTACTCACCTCAGAGCCAGTGAGTATAGATTGGTTTGATCCTCATAAGGATTTATGTTTAGTGTGCTACCTGTATTTCACAGAACACACTTACACTCTAGACCCTAAACCTTATATGGTTCTAGTATTGAAGGTCACTATTCCTTCAGGTCGTCAGTTTTTAACACCCATTATTTATATATTTGGTACAGTTTAAAGTTATGTTTAAATCATTCACTTTACACACAGAGCGTGAACCTAGTGCTGTATTTGGTTCTATCTCTACGCGGGCACCTTCTATTGTGCATATACCCAAAGCACCGTTCATTAACTACTTGTCTGAGGCAGTAGCAGGGGCTCCCCTATTATTTTGCACTTTCTGTTTAAGTGTATCTGATTTGTAAATACCACACATGGTATTCTCGGAAGATAGGGTTGTAATATGGGGTCCTCTTAGACTAGATGCCAATGCTTGCATATACTTTTTTTTATTTCGGAAGCTAAAGGGTTATAAGTTGTGATGAATAGGGTATTAACAGTGTCATCTGTATGATTGATATCTTTATTTTTTGTGGGAATTATATTTAAGCAGATCATTTCTATCTATTTATTTATATTAGAGTAGGCTTCACTAAGGACAGAGTCTTTATATGTTTTAGATTTAAATTTAGTTAACATAACCTGCCTTTGTTGTTCATAGATGTTATTGTCTATGCAGTTACGTTTGACTCTCCTTAATTCCCCTTGGGGGAAAATTTGCAAGCCAATGTTTGTAATGATTGCAGTCAGCTTCAATATAATTAAGACAGCTGACAGGTTTATGGTGGGTTTTGGTATAAATATGGCCTTCTTCTATATAGATAAACAAGTCAAGAAACTCCAGACTTACCTTACTAAAATTATAAGTGAATGTAAGATTATATATATTTTTTTATTTAAATAATCAAAAAATGATAATAAACTCTTGTGATCAAAGTGCCAAATAAAAAGTATATCATCTACAAATCTGAACCAGAGCACCAGGTTTGCACCAAATCCATGCTGGGACCAGATTTTTGGTCCTCCCACATTCCCATCAACAAATTAGCATAGCTAGGTGCAAACCTCGTACCCATCGCCGTGCCTTTAATCTGTAAAAATAATTTTTCATTAAACCAAAAAAAATTGTGTTAAAGTAAATTTAATCAAAGTGATAATAAATTCTATCTGTGTATCCGTGTAAGTGTCTTCCAAATTTAAAAAATATTGTGCTGCTAAACAACCGTGCTCATGATCTATGACTGTGTACAGTGAAGTTACATCACATGTGACTAAATAATACTGCTCCTGCCAAATTATATTTTTAAAAAAATTTAAAACATGTGTCGTGTCTTTAATGTAAGACCGGAGTTTCTTGACCGTTTTTAGTAGGAAATTATCAATATAAGTTGAGATTGGAAGTGAATGAGTTAACGCCTAAATATTAGGTCTTCCGGGGGGGGGGTTAATGGGATCTTTGTGTAGTTTCGGTAAATAATAAAAAATTGGTAGTATAGGTTTTTTTAATGATTATGAATTCAAATTCTTCCTTACTAATAAGGGCTGTTCTATACAGCATACGGCCGTGTGGCCGCACGTTCCTATGCGAATGCGCGTGCACGTGCCGCATGCTTTTCATGTATATAGAGCCGGGAGCTGCAGGTTAGTGTATATGTGTGTGTATGTGTGTGTATGTGTGTGTATGTGTGTATATGTGTGTGTATGTGGGAGTATATGTGTGTGCATGGGTTGTGTGAGTGAAAGTAAGTCCTAGATAGATTTTTTAAAGGAAAAAAAAAAGTTTAATAAATATTTTTTTTTGTTTTACTATCCTTGACCCACACACACACACAAATCCATACAAACACACATCCACGCATACATACATGCATACATACACACATACACATACATTTGAGCGCAGGTAGCGGCACGAAAAGATGAATTTCTTCATCTTCGCCGCTGTCTGTTGGCTCCCTTCTCCCTGCCATGCACGCGCGCGCGGCCCTTCTATAGAAAGGCTGACTAACGTCAGCCAACTGAAATTCCTCGCGCGCGCACGGCATAGCGTGCGCACTGCACTATAGAAGTGCCTTAGAAGTCTTTTCAGTCCCAGTGTCAGAATATTTTCTAATTCATACTGGAAAGTATCTGTAGGATTGTAAGATAGTCTCGAGTAAGTTGTTACATCATTCAGCAGTCTAAGGGATTCAGTAATGTATCAATCCTTATCCAGGATTACCACCCCTCCTCACTTATCTGCTGACTTAATTACAATCGAGCTATCTTTTTTTAACTCATTAATTGCTTCATATTATCTTTTATTTAAGTTAGGTTTTATATATTTATTCTATTTCACTAATTTGTCCAAATCATCCTGTACTCATTTTTCATACAGGTCTAAGCACCCTCCTTTTGGATAGCTTGGATAAAACAAAGATTTGTTTTTTAATGAAGTGTGATGTATCTTGCTAGTCACAGTAATTGGAGTAGTATTTTGACTAACAGTAGTATGTAATTTCTGCTTAATAAAATACTTTTTCAGAGAGATTGCGTACAAATTTGCTCACATCAATATAAGTGTCAAATGCACTCATTTTATTTGATGGTGCAAATGAGAAACCTTTATTTAAAACTTGTATTTGTTCTTGAGTTAATAGTTTCTTACTTAAATTAAAGATATATATATATATTGTGACAAACAGCTTACTCCGGGGCTCCGCCGTTTGTCCGGGACTGTTAGAACACGGTCTTTTAGGGTAGGTTAAATGATGAGGTTTCACGTACTGTTCCTTTAAACAGGCTATGCCTGGTTTATTCAGTCCCAGGCAGTGAGACTGCCACAGTGCATACAACAGAAACACATCAAAACAAAAAGCTGCTCACCTGAGCGATAACTTAACTTAGATTTTCCCTAACTCAGGGTGGAAGTGGCTTTTCCACTTCCAACAACAAAACAAGGTACTTTTCAGTTTTAGACAAAAAGGAACAGAAACATTTAACCTGTTTGGGGAGAGGCTTTTCCCCTCTCTGCTTCCAGCTGCCTTCCTGTCTCCAGGCTCTTAGGGAGAGGGGAGAGGAAACAGGAAATCAGTCTTACATACCTGATTTATAATTAGCATGACAGGTGACAGAAATCAGGCAGCAGACAAACTCTGGTCTGGATCTCTCATCCCTCAGTTCCAGCGCTTGCCAAACTGTGGGATGGAGTGCATGTATTATAAGGCTGCACTCCCAGGCCAAACAGGATAGAAACTGTTCAGTATCCTGGGAGCCCTATATATGGAATTTATTACCATCCCCTGGTTTCTGTCACAATATATATATATACACACATATATACATACACACATATATAGACATATACAGCCACGGCTAAGCTTAATCTAACGCTTACCCGCTTTTTTTTCACCTTTTTTTTTCTGGCCAGAATTGGCCGCGCGCCAGCCGCATCTCATGGCCGCGCGCGGCCGGTTCTCCAATCAGCGCCTAATGGCGCTGAACAATAGAAGCGCCTGCGGCGCTGGAGAGAAAAAAAAAAGTCCGCGTCTTAACGCATTTGAAAATTAACCGCGGAGGCAGCCGCCACTGTACACACACACACACACACACAAGTATTAGAACTCTTGCCTGGAAAATTCTGGGGCAGTCTCACAGTAAATGCATCAACATTCCTGCAACATTTCTGCAACATTGCCTCAACATTTCTGTGAGATTCTTAATAGCCCATCTGATTAACACAGCAGGGGTCCCTGCAGTCCCTTTCAGTTTGATATATATATATATCAAAGACAACACAAAAATTAAGTAGCGCTAAAGAGGATTTGAAATAACCCTAATAAATGATAAATTATAATAACATATTTAAAATATTAAAATAAATTAAAATTACCACAATTTAACCTAATAATATCTACAAACCATAACGTGATAGTGAAAAAAAAAAGGAAAATCCAAATTGAATGTTCCACTCAAACAAAAAATCCACAGAGAAATATAGTCCCAATAGAAGATCAGGGAGCATCTTTGCAGCTTTAAGGGGAGTGGTATAGCCAACCACTTTTGGAATCTATGAACAAAAAACAAACAAAAGCGCAAGCTCCATAGCACGTAACTGAATAAAAAATAAGTACGTCCTTTGCTCCCTCATATAATGGTTGCTAAAACTTGAAATTACCGCCAGCCTGAGCGCAGGGAAGCCAGGGACTCCAAATACACCAACACAAACGCGATGACGTCACAGCTCTACGCGTATCGTCACACTGCGACGACTTCGTCAGGATCTCCTGACGTCATCGCATTTGTGTTGGTGTATTTGGAGTCCCTGGCTTCCCTGCGCTCCGGCTGGCAGTAATTTCAAGTGTTAGCAACCATTGTATGAGGGAGTAAAGGACGTGCAGGCATTGGATGCCTTTATATCTTGCTGCCAATTTGGGATAGGAGTTCATGGTGAACCTGGGCTGTTTACATCCACTCTGCAAACCTTGGACTCACCCTACCACCGCAGATGACCACAATAGAGATTTCTCTCCCACGAATGGGTCTGTTTAAAATCCTGTAAGTGCACATTCTTATGGGTTGCTGATTTTTTAAATAAATGTACCTTATTTTTTACTCAGTTACGTGCTATGGAGCTTGCGCTTTTGTTTGTTTTTTGTTCATATATATATATATATATATATACACACACAGCTCAACCACATTATAGGGCGATGCACTACAACGCGGATCCGCTATAACGCGGTCTGAGCGTGGCTCCCGATTTAAACATCTCCAAGGTTTTTTTTGTTCTTTTTAGCAAAATGGACACTGTGTGAGGACTTTACCCGGCATCAGCAGCTCTTTCCTCTCTCCCTGCTTCATCAGGCTGCGTCCACGTGTGTGGCACACATCTCCAAGGTATTTTTTGGTTTTTTTTATAACATTCAATGCTTTATTGCTAACGGACACACACACCTCCCCCTACACTAAGAATTTTACATACCATGCAGGGATCAAACCCCTGACCCATCATACACTAGTAGCGATTCTCTGGGTTGCGGGAGAAGTGTGCGGGGGAGAGCGGGTGGTGGTGGTGCGTGGTTGTGGCTGGTGGTGCGTTGCTGTGCACATGTGGGATACTGGTGGCTCCCATTCCCATGCTTGCCCACTCATGCGGGCATAGTGTGAGGGAAACGCTGGTGAGGGATTGGTGCGCATGGGTTTGGGAGGCTGGAGGGCCCAGTTGTGGCGCTTTGTAGCTGCACGAGTACTCTTCCCCACCCCCGGTAGGCAGGCTTGCCCACCCAGGGTGGGCAGTGGGTGCAGGGGGAGGTGAGGAGGTGGCCTGTGAGGCTCAGCTGCCTGCTCGTATCGCTGGCCTTTCCTCTGTTCCTCCCAACCTCACAGCCGTCACTGCTTCTCGTACTCCACTTTGTGTGTGTGGGAGAGAGTTGCTGATATGTGTGTTTAACTGCCAGCTTTAGGCCTTCCACTTCCCGGCTTTGCTGCAAGTTCAACTCATCAGTGAGAGATACCAGTTTCTTGAGTGCATCCTGCAATTATCCTTTCAGGGCCTACATCTCTTCACTGTGCTTGCTCTGAGCTTGCTTCCATTCATTCCTCATATTTTGGAGCTCTGCAGATTTCATCGCCAGGGTGGCCACTGCTTGCAATTTCACGCCTCTTTCTCCTTGGCGTACTGACTTTTGAGGATGGAGTTGCCGCTCTGCTTCTCCATCTCTTGCTCTAGTTTCTGGACCTTATCTTGCTCCCTCTCATACAGAGTCATCTGGCCTCTAAGCTTTGCCTCCAGCGATGCTCTGGTGATGATCATGGTAGGCTTCAGTTCCTCATGCTGTTCTGCAAGGACACACTTGTTTCTTAGACATTCCTGCAGTACTAGTACTTCTTTAGCAGTCTGCAGATTTTCTTTCTGCAGAGATCACTGCTTCTTTTTGGCAATCTGTAGGTACGTATGCAGACCTTGCAGTTGGTTCTGCAGTAGGTGCTCTGCTTCTGTGCGTTGCTCCAATGCTTCTAAATTTTCATCTTTCAGTCTTGTATTTTCTCTTCTTACAGTCTCTATAATATTCAGGGCTTCCTTGTAGTCCTCCTTCCATTTACGCACTTCTGAGTTGAGACTCCCCATCTCCTGGTGCGAGACTTGTATCTCTAGGTTGAGGGGTGAAAACTCCTTCTGAGAAAATTTAAGATCCATACTTAGACTGTAAACAGCTTTTTGAGAAATGTCCAGCTCCTTAGGGAGACTGTGCAGTTCCTTCTTAGAGACTTCCAGTTCTGTGCGGAAACTCTTGGTGTGAGGCATCCAGTTCTATACGGAGTGTAGGAACCTCATTCTGGGATATGTCCACCTCTGTCTGGATACTGTTGACCTCCTGGTTTGAGGCATTCAGTTCTATGCGGAGAGTATGAACCTCATTCTGAGAGACTTCCAACTCCCTATGGAAATTGCAAACCTCTTGCTGAGAGACTGTAATCTCTTTCAGTGCTTTCTCCGCAGGATCTGCGGACATGTCTGTTCCTTCCACGGTAAGTGAAGAACTGCTTTTCTTTTTCCACCTTTTTGTTTTGGATGTCTCTGTCCCATCAGGGATACTAGGGTCTCCGTCTGTATTTGAAACTTCAGCAGCTTCACCATATCCGCCAGGCTTTTTTTGCAGTTGCGTTAGCTGGCAGGAATATTCGGGGTCATAGAGACCTGTTTGTTCAGTGCGTACCGAGTTTAGGCGCTGCCACCATTCTTGGGGTATTTTGTGGGTTTGACCTGATCAGTTCTCCATAAGAGATATCTTCATCCTTATCCGTATCCTCATAGGACTGGAAGGGCCATGCTTCCGTGGGGTTACAGGAACGCCATATCTTGTTCTCCATTTTAGTGCTATCAGGTGTATTTTTCTTTCTGACCTAGGAAGGCGCTATTGCAGCTATTTTTACAGTATTCGCTAGAACCCCAGCTTCTAGTCCTGCATGTGGGCAGACTTTTCTTGCAGAGTTTGTAGCTCTCACAGGCGTCTCTGTTGACTTTTTCTTCTTTGCTTTGGTAGGTTCTGAAACATCAGCAGTACTGTGAACACATTCTGAAGCTCACTCGTCAGAACAAATTAATGGCTTGCCTGGTCTGGACTGTACATGGTACTCAGGAGGATGAATGAGTGCACTTATGTTGTACAGTTAGATGGAGAGGCAGGTAGTAATAGGATTTATCAGATTAATATTCTTAAGATATATTTTCAACAGTGTGGCATCAGTGCTGGCTATCTGTAGCCCACCAATGGGGGACATGGCGAGCAATGCTCTGCCTTACCTCCTAGGGGATCTAGGCAGGGGGGCACAGTGGATCCGGTAGAGATAGGGACCCAGCTCAGTGCACAGCAAAGAGTGCAGGCAAAGGCTATGTTAGAGCAGCATAGGGACCTGTTCACGGACAAGCCGGGCAGAACACGTATCACTGACCATCCAGTGGAGACTGGTGGTCAGAGACCCCTGCATAAGCATGCCTAACGTGTATCGGCAGAGGTAAAGGGCAGTATAGAGAGGGATGTAGAGGAGATGCTGGCTCTAGGGGTAATTGTACTGTCTCAGAGCCCTTGGATTTGTCCGGTAGTCCTGGTACCTAAGAAGGATGGAACCACTTGGTTCTATGTGGACTACCGGCAGCTCAATGGTCAGACGGTGTCAGATGCTTATCCCATGCCCTAAATGGATGAGCTCTTAGATGAGCTTGCGGGTGCAAAGTATCTGACAATGATGAATTTGTCTAAAGGGTACTGTCAAATCCCCATGACCCAGGTGGTTAGGGAGAAGTCAGTATTCATTACACCAAGTGGCCTCTATGAGTTTTTAATGATGCCCTTTGGGATGAAGAATTCCCCGGCTACTGATGCAGCGGCTGTTATTCGAACACTTCATGCGTCATGTACATCGGAATCACGATTTGAAACCGCGGGATGAATTCCAGCTTTGCCGCACTAAGATGAGTGCAGAAAAACGAATTTTAGTTTTCTGGCTTTTAAAAACATGAAATTGACACAGTACTGTAGCACAGTAGCGCAGTACTGTACACATTACAATTCATCCATTTTATTGCAAACGAAGAAACAGAATCCATTAAATTCAAACAAAACATCCGCGATAAGCGCGGGTGCCTGGGGCGATTGGCCGCGTTCATGCTGGGTGGGGAACAGCAGAGAACTCAAAATTAGCACTGTGATGTGTTCGAATAACGGCTGCTGCATCAGTACCTTCCAACGCCTGGTCAATAGATTGCTCAAGGGATGCAGGATTACGCAAGGGCATACCTGGATGATATTGCTGTGATTAGTAATTCATGGGAAAGTCATTTAGTGTATGTAGCAGTGGTGCTGAATAGAATCAGGGAAGCAGGGCTGACAATAAAACCTGAAACGTGTCTGTTGGGTATGGCAGAAGTGTTGAACTTAGGGCACAGATTGGGTGGCTGGTACCTTAAGCCAGAACCAGCTAAGGTGGAAGCTATAGTGCAGTGGCCAGTCCCTAGGACCAAAAAGCAGGTCATGGCATTTTTAGGCACAGCTGGCTACTACAGAAAGTTTGTTCCCCAGTATAATGCCATTGCTAAACCCCTGACTGACAACTCAGAAATGATAGAAACCCGGTTCTGGTAGCCTGATCTCCTGCCTGTGAAAAGGCTTTCCAGGCATTGAATACAGCACTGGCTAGTGCTCCTATTCTAGCTGCATCAGACTACACCAAGAAGTTTCTTGTATAGACCAATGCCTCCGACTATGGTATCAGTGCTGTACTCAGCGAGGTGGGCGAGGAGGGGGGTGAGCATCCTGTGGTATTCTTGAGCAGGAAAATGCTACAAAGAGAAGTGGCTTATGCCACAATTGAAAAAGAATGCCTGGCCATTGTTTGTGCTCTGAAAAAACTGCAGCCCTTTTTGTATGGCAGGACATTCACAGTGATCACGGACCACAACCCACTAAGTTGGCGACAAAGGGTGTCGGGCAGAATGGCAAACTGCTTCGCTGGAGTCTTGCATTGCAAGAATTTGACTTCACAATTCAGCACCAGAAAGGCAGAGAGTACAGTAATGCTGATGGACTCTCCCGACAGGATATTCCTTGCGAGCCAAAGTCCTCAAGAAGTGCCAGGCTGGTGGAACCACCGGATGGGGTGACTGCCACTGAGCCTTCATCTTGAGGGGGGAGGTGTGATGGTGAGGGGGTAACCAGGCTCATAATAAAGGTTAAGCCCACTTGATTACTCCTGATCCATGTATTGGGGTTCGGGAATGTCAGCTCTTGAGCCCAGTGTTAGTCAATGCATTGTATAAAATTTTGCGACAATAATTTTTGTTCTGTGTTTTACCTTTCCAGGTGTGCCAGCAAAGCAGAGATTGCTAGGCTATGAGTTTCAGGGTGGGTTTTGCGGTGAAATTATCAGATGGTGTCTAGGTAGCAGGGGTCCAGTGTTGCTGGATATCCCAAAAATGTACCCAGGAATCAGGTTGAAATCCCGGATACATATAGGCACAATGCTCCAGTCAAAATCCTGCCTTGAAAACACTTGCGTAACTCACCACTAGGATTCCATGCTTCATCATAGACTAGAAAGGTAAATGGGGCATAGGGACGTGTGGTATCTCTGGAACAGTAAAGGGGTCCCTAGTATAATGGGGATGCCCAGTTAATGCCCAGATCACCCAGAACCTGGTATTGGGGTTCTGGGGGTACTCCAACCATACATAAGGTTGAGAGGTATTTTAAAAGCAATGACAGGTTTGCAGTGTGTGAGGGATATGGCTAGTGGGAATAAAAGTGCAGATTCTCATTTTATCCCTCATAACTAAAAGACTTAGTAAGTATAACAGTATATAGCATATTTTATTTAACAGGTATGTTTAAAGTATATAAATTATTGTGCATGGTATATGAGCTGGGGACTTTCAGGTCCACAGTTTCGAGAGACAATGTGGCTACCAAGCTTGGTGCTATCAAGTCTGCTCGGGTCCTGAAAGCCTTAGAGGTTGCCAGGTGTGAAAGCCATTTGGGCAGCACAGTTTGCCTCAAGTACTCACGTCCTAGGATGAATGGAAGTCATTGGACCCCCATTTGACCCAGCCCAGACTTTGAGGAGCCTAATTCCGTGGGTGGCTTCTGCCTGATAAGTGGGAAAGGTGCCAGGTTGGCACATGCCCTTGTCAGACTCTGAATCCACGCTTGCCCAGCTTAGATAAACTGGCAGCGCTCTGATAGGCTGGTAGGATTCTTCCCACGCTCGGATTGGCTGTAGTATTTCATGAATGAACTCTGAAATACTATAAGAAACCCTCAGCCAATCCAGAGGAGAGATTCTAAGTGCCAGAACAGCAGCGGTAAATTTGAAACGACCAAAAGATGCTCTTAGAGAAATAGCAGCGAGCCGTCTTCAGAAATTTCAAGTCGAAAGGCCCACTTTTCGGGGCCAAGTTCTGAATAGTACGTAGCAGTCGTGGCTGGGATTGCAAACCGAAAACAGTTCCAGGACATTTGGTAGTAACTCCCGGTCAAGGGATTTCAGCATCTCCGGAAGAAAGAGAGCGGTGGCGTCAGGAACGTCATGCCGATTTGAGTTCCATGACATTTCGGGACAAGTCCCGGTCAACCTAAAGATTTTGTTTTCTGTTTTATTTTACCTAGGAAAGTCTAGTTTTGTATCTCCGACCCACAGTAATTGTGTTTTCTTCTGTATTTTGTGTATTTTGCGTTTTCTTACTGCTATGTGTTTCATCAGCCCCACCCACTGGAATGTTAATGACCCAGGAGAACAAAGGACTCTGAAACCACAGCTGCATCCAATCTGAACCCCTTGGGCTACATCTGCGTTGCCCCAAAGGCGTAAAGCCTTTAGCGCAGCTGAAGGGCAGCCAAAGGCTGTGAGCCGTTTGCTGCTGCCATTTGCTGATATTTGGTAGTGTTAACGTTGCTCTATTTCAATCTGAAACTCGCCAGCCCTTTCATCTCCTGTACTCAATGTTTCAATTTACCTGACCTTATAGATTGTAAGCTCCTTGAGGCAGGGCCTCTTCTAACACATTGCAAGCCTATTTTACCTCTCCTAACACAATTTTTACCATGTCTGTAAATGTTACATACAGTATGCCACTAATCATATCGCTAACTGTCCATGAAATGTCTGTGAATTGAATGTATAACCTCTGTTCATTTAATGTAACATGTACAGTATTGTTATCATAACTTTGTGCCCATGAGATACTTGAAATGAGAGGCAACTCTCAATGTACTGTATTACTTCCTCGTAAAACCTTTTTAAAATAAACAAATAATAGACTGTTCACGTTCCCAAGGTTAAACAAAGAATCCGACCGCACCTCTTCTCTTACTGTGCACCTCTAAACTGGAACAACCTACCAAAGACTCTCAAAATCACCCTCAGTTTATGTTCTTTCAAGACTTCAGCTGTCTCCCATTTTAATCTCGTCTGAACTGTTACATACGCCCATAATATATATTATCTGTAACTGTCCATGAAATGCTAGTAAATATAATGTACTGTACTCTGTTTATTTAATGCAACCCTGTATTGTTATCAAAACTCTGTGCCCAGGACATATTTGAGAACGAGATGTAACTACCAATGTATTATTTCCTGGTAAAATCTTTTATAAATAAATAAAAGGACAAAAACGGAAAAATCTGAATAATACATTTTACCCTTGTGTTAACATTTGCTTTGTGCTACTAGTAAAGTTGAATTTTATGGTATTTACTTTGAAACCCTTGCCATCCTAACATTTGAACATTGCTAAATTACAGAGCATAGAACCTGAAACATAAAGATGAAAATGATATCCAAATTTTTTTTAAAGTCTCAAAAAATGCTTCAAACGAAAAAATGCTGAAGAATTTTCACTTACCAACAGTGATATTGTTGTACTTGAAAAACTATATTCTACCCAAGGACCATATGGTGTAACAGAAATGATAAGGAAACATGTATATGAAGAAAAGGTTAAATAAGAGGGCAGGAAAGTAAGGAAGCATAATGTACTGTAGAACTGAAGTCAAAAGATGCGAGAGAGATACAGTAGGAGATCTGGATACACTAAAATGTCCCATGTTAAATTCAACTTTTATAATATTGTAGGTTTGTGAATCTTGTTTTGTTCACTAGCTTTAACTAAGTATTTAAGTGTATAAATGTAGGCATAATTCAGATCAAACTTTGGTTTTCATTAACTTTTTGCCCCACACATCCCTGCAAACACCAGTTTACTGTAGCTGGATAATAAATAGTTGTAGGTTTATAGACAATCAACAGTGTTACTGTTTATCCCTTTGTCAAGATAATATTATATTTTCACATTTGTGACATTGACACTTTCTGTGGTGGATTATGGCTGAATAAAACAATCCTTTGTTTAAAGATGATGTAAGAATTTAAATACAAACTTCTACTGCAGAGCTGAAATAATGTTTATCCTGAAAACCACTGTGTGCAAGTGAGGGCATTGTGGGCAATAACGTATTTGCATTTCTGTCCATAAAAAATCTCACAATCCCACATTTGTGTCAACATGCATTTTGTAAAATCTGCCAAATTCAATGCAATGGTATATGGTATTCGTGAAGTAAGCACAGCTAGTTGTTCAGTTTTGGGTGTTGAAACAAGATGCTTAAATTTTGAGTTTTCCTTCTTTGCCCCTTCCTGACATCACAGCAGAGTGAGTTTACCTCAGGTGACCTTCATCCATCTTAAAGCAGCAATACTACTGTAATAGTGTTTCCCCTACCCTCTACAGGGTTTGTAATGCTGATTATCTGCTGGTTTACAGGATGCTGAGCTTTCCGCTGGTGGTATGGGGAAGACAGGACAGGCTTTAGGGGTGATGTTTAGTTCTTCTGTTGGTGGTTCAGCGCCTCCATCTCCCGCAGGCTCCAGGGATGATGGAGACAATCCCAGCAGGAGAACTCTCTGATACTCCCCCTGATAGATTGTACTCAGAGGCAGAAGTATATTTTATAAGCTAGAACAACTTTATTCTTCAACTCACAACATACAGGCAGCATATACTGCATACACTTGGCCTCCAGCCTTCAGATGTTCCCTGGGTTCAAACCACTGGGCATGGGCCCCGAGGGTGAGTCTTAACGCTTCCCCTACTCCCTGATAGTGTAGGAGGTATAGTCCTCACTCCCACTTCCCTAAGGGAGGGGATGGAATGTGGCCAGAGCCCTGCACACACTCTTCCGTGGGACAGTCTCTCTCAGGGGAGTCAGACAACTGACTAAATTTACATGTGCAGCCCCTTAAGTACCCTGGGGGAGGGTCCAATGTCTGAGCCCAGGATTGGGCAGAACACAGGCCTTATCCACCCGCCCCCCTGTCACTCAAGGAGCTGCTCACTGCTGCGGAAATCCCGGATTGGGCAGATTAGTAGCCAAAAACAGACATGGCTACACTACATTCTCCCCACCCCCATTTTTTTCTTCTTTCTATATGTTAATCATGTGACAATGTATAATTCTATATTCTTACTTACACTTGCAAATGTTTGGTGCTTCTGTTATAAATCTGTAGAAATCCTGATTGTGTGCCTAAAATAATGGCTGATTCACTCAGTGTAAATCAGCAGCTACAATGTACTGTATCCTTATTTTGCTAAGGTAACACTATCTATTGTTACAGTTTACAGCTCAAACTGCTGGAATGTTGGTATCAAACTATCGCAAACAAGGAAGTGTTGCAAAGATCTTGCACTGCTTGGGGCTTGGGAGGTGGGCTAAAACCTATTATAGAAATCAAAGGATGCTTTGAGACTCATTAAAAATGGCTTTAAGCGTTGTTTTTTTTTTTTAAATACACCAGTATTATCTAATACAGCGTTTCCCAAACAACCCCCCAGCCACCAGCACCGCAGCCCTCACAACCCCAGCGCCGCCAGCACCGCTGCCTTCACAACCCCCCCAGCCGCCAGCACCGCTGCCCTCACAATCCCTCCGCCGCCAGCACCGCTGCCCTCACCCACCTCCGCCGCCAGCACTGCTGCCCTCACAACACCCCCAGCTGCCAGCACCGCTGCCCTCACAACCCCTCCACCGCCAGCACTGCTGTCCTCACAACCCCCCGCCGCCAGCACCTCTGCCCTTACAACCCCTCCACCGCCAGCACTGCTGCCCTCACAAACCCAGCACCGCCAGCACCGCTGCCTTCACAACCCCCCGGCCGCCAGCACTGCTGCACTCACAACCCCCCCAGCCACCAGCACCGCTGCCCTCACCCACCTCCGCCACCAGCACCGCTGCCCTCACCCGCCAGCACCACCGCCGCTTCCGCCGCCTGCACCACCGCTGCTTCCTCCGCTGGCACCACCGCCAGCACCACCAGGGCAGGATACCAGCCTCTCCTAGGTTGAGGGGTGCTGGGGGAGATATATGCATTGAGGCTTGGGGGTTCTTTTAACAATGTATTGGGGCACGGGGGTCTTTTTAAAATGTATTTGGGCATGGGGTCTTTAAAAAATGTATTGGGGCACGGGGAGTCTTTTAAAAATGTATTGGGGCAATTGGGTCTTTTAAAATGTATTGGGGCATGGTGGGTCTTTTAAAAAAGGTATTGGGGCACTGGGGGTCTTTTAAAAATGTATTGGGGCACGGGGAGTCTTTTAAAAATGTATTGGGGAACGGGGGGTCTTTTAAAAATGTATCGGGGCATGGGGGGGTCTTTTAAAAATGTATTGGGGCACGAGGGTCTTTTAAAAATGTATTGGGGCACGGGGGGTCTTTTAAAAATGTATTGGGGACGTTTTTTGTATTTTTTTTATACTAATAAAAATAAAGAATCTGATACTATAATTATCATTTAATTAAGAGTAAAACCTTCATTTTTTTCCCCTGATGGGCACGTATATGGGGTGGTTGCATTTATTTATGGGACGTGAATGAGGACAAAACGTGTAATTGCCTTCCCCCTGGAAAAATTTAACTTTCATTAAAGGTATTTGATCTGTAACCAAGAATTGTTTTCGCCTGCTGCGCATTTCTTTTATTTTTTTTTATGTGCTACGCTAAAAATATTTTAAGGGTTCCATTCTGTTGTACAAAATATAAAAGGGTTCCACGACTAAATTTAATTGGGAAACACTGATCTAATACTACAGAGCTGCTTTATTTAGAAGAAAAATATATATATATATATATATATATATATATATATATAAGATTTCACATGTTTTACTGCTTTAATATAATTTTCTTGACATTCTGTGACATTTGAACCACTGCACAAGTGAAAAAGTGCATTTTCTCTTATTACAAAATTGGGATTAAGACAGATTCATGTTATACATCTCAACTCTAGAAACTCTTTTCTAATATGTTCAAGTGCTGTCAGATATACAGTAGTATGTTGGCCTTAAAAATAACTGACGCCATTTAAATGATATTGATAATACTTTGTTGTAATCTCACTTTTCTTATACCAATTTCTATTCCCAGTCTTTCCTCCAATCATGGCTCTTCTTTGTTGACTGGAAGCAACAGCAGAACAATACCAATTTAGGGTTTGCAGGAAGCAGCATGGAGTTTCTGGACAGGAGAGGAAGCTGCAGGGGACTGACTTTATGTGTGCGAATCAAAGTAATTCACACTTTATGCTTTAACTTGAAATTAGCTTTATGGATTTTATACCTATCGGCACTGTGAAAATGACAAGACAGATGGAACATAAGGAAGGATTTTATTATGTAAGTTGATTTTTGACCTCGACCAAGAGAGCACACACCTGGAGTAGAATAAACGTTCACAGCTAGAGGTGTTTCCAATTAATTCCTCTGCTATATGCTGCTGGTCACTCCAGCAGCAAGAGGAGATTTAGTCACTTCAGCTTGTAAGCTTGAAATGAGTGAAACATAGGAGATGCTGTAAGCAGAATCACAAACCATTTGCATACAATTATCGCCATGACCCAAAATTGTTAATTTTGTTCATATCACACTAAATTGTATTTTTGCTCATAAATTTGTTTGCAGAGGTTTTCCATTTTATATGCTTTACACAAAATATTTTGATACAGTCACAAAGAACCACCAAAGTTGTGTCTTTGGTAGGACAGCAGTTTATTCTATTAGTAGCAGTGTAAGATAAAATCACTTCTGTATTTACCAGTGTAACCTTCCTTAATCGGCTCCAAAGGAGTTTACATCAGATTAACTATATACAGTACATGGCATTGCTCAGTTTCTCATACCTGTTCAGGGTGCTGGTTAGGTGAGGGCTGGGCTTGAATAAGCAGATAGAAAAAGGATCGGTGCCAGGAACTTTCATAAAACATAAATGGTGCTTTATTTGACATCCATCTATTAGGTTCCACAGGGATTGACAGAACATTTCACTTGACAGAAACTCGTGGCAAAACATAATACTCTGAACTTCATCCCCTTTGTAGTTCTCACTTCTACACAAGGGATGTACTTGACTTGCTACCCATAGTAAGAGTTAGTAATGCCCCAGCTCGGATGGGCCTTTCATTGAATACACTGTGACTTCGGGTTTGGTAACCTGCAAACTATGTACTGCATACGTCTTCCATACCTATGTGATCATGATTGACTAGGGACCTTCCACACTCCAGAGTTACTAACACTGAGAACTCCTAACTAAAATCATGCTTCCTCCTTCTCAATAATGAGAACAATCTTGGGCCATTAGTACTGGCGCTTACTAAAAGGGCATGTTCCTTAACTGACAACAACAAACGGGGACAAGACACATCTTAATACATTTATCGATACACTTAAACCTATATACAGGACTCACTGTGAGGATTCCAGTAGAACTCTGATTAGAAAACAGAGAAAAATAGGGGAGCACAGGGTTAACAGATTTGCAGGATACAGATATGTATAAATATAGGTGAATACCCAGAGGCAGGCTGTTTAGATTGTAGCCAGCCCCCTTGCACCACACTGCAGTGCACAGGGGTTACTTGACCACGGTCAATGCACTTGCTGTGTGGTTCAAAGGTAGGGCATGGGGGAGAGGGGGGAGGGGGTTGTGAGTCAAAACAGAATACTGCAAACACTTACATGACCATGTGTAAGTGATACACATGTAAAATGGTTTCCTCTCATTCTGCTCCTACCTCCTCACCCCGCTCGTCTAAGTGTGCTTCTCCTCAGGTCCTATTGGTCCTTATGCCCCTTCGTCTTGGGGTACACCCCCACTGATAGTGTTGAGGCCAGAAATTGAGTATTAGATTATAGTCAAACAATTTAATAGCATAAAAAATCTAAACTCACATTCACAAATAGTCCCAATAGCGACCGCTTCATGTCTGTGCCGTCCGTGACACCTCAATGTCCCTGCTTCTGCGTCCGGTTCAATAGCTCTGGAACGCAGCTGAAACGCAAGCAGCACAGACTCCTACGGTGGCCTCTCTGGTCCAGTTCACGGAGCTACGCGTTTCGCCATGACAACGGCTTCGTCAGGCTACAGTACTCCAGTAACTCTTATTAACCTGTTTCTAGAACAGTGGGTGGAGCTATATATACCTTTCTATCTCTAAAGAGACATCAGGGGTAACAAGATATACAAAGGAGTGGCATCCCTTCTGCATAGTCATCCAACATCACATGATGGCGGCTACATGATATTAATAATTAAGCCCCCTCGTGCCATGATTTTAGCAATAGTTTCAAATGTTTCTTTGTTTATTTTTCAGGTTATATAAACTCTGAAACACAACGTGAAAGGAATGGTAGAGTATTCCTCAGCCGTGTATTCTTGTATATCCAGAATTGTACAGTAGATGTTAGGATCAAGAAAACATTTGTTTCTACACAGATGTTCCAAACAGCCAGAAATGTAACTTCTTGCAAAAGGGACCAGACCAACAAATCTCCATTAACTCAGTGTTCATAATGTCATCTTATCAAAATCAGTAATGGACAGGGGAGAGAGGGTACACCTGGGCTCCAAAAGGAGCACACCTGAGTTACCTGGGATATTTGAGTAATTTAAATATATCTTGTATATCCTATTAGCATATATACAGATGTGCTCCTTTTTTTAAATTTAGCACAAGTGTCTCAATGTGTTTGAAGGCATGTTAGAAGGGATATTTAAAGCACCTAGGACTCTAGTCAAATAGAACTCTCTCGCCCTCTTCTGCAAAATCCATTTTTGAAGCTCTGGAGGGAGCTAACACCACCTTTAGATCATACCAAATTAATACATTGTTAAATCCATGCATTAATTATTTCAAGCTCTGAGGATACTGTATGCGTTGTTAGAGGGAACACCTCTTTTGCATATTATTAGCACTAACTTCGATTATAGCAATGCATGGGGCCTTTTATGACTTAAAGTAGCACTTACCATTCATTAGTGAGCTTTGAAGATATCCGCTAGCACTAAATGATGTGTTAAGTTAACAACTCGTTAAGTCAATAACAGAGCTTTGTAGATCTGAGCCACAGATATTAAAAGATCCATACAACTAGACCTTTTTTTTTAGCACACTGAGAAAAAAAAACAAAAAAAAAATCAACAAAAATGTAATTATATGTAAAAGAAGATATGTTCGTTTATTATAGTTTAATATATAGTTTTATATAATAATGTCTTCTGCTGTTTTTCTGCAATGGAGAGTGCCACGTACGGCACCCTGCGAGCACGCGACCTGCGTATGGGACAGGGGTTAATAGTGATGGTCGCAAGTGCTCCCACTTTTTACCTCTGCAGAGGTCCATCAAATGGACAATATCTGCTCTACAGGACCAGGGTTAATACTCATGCTTGGAAGCGCCCCACTCTTCACCTTCACAAAGGACCCTCGGATGAGTTAACATTAACTCCTACTCAATTGCAAATCATATCAATCCAATGACACCACCTGGGGGTAAGCAAATAATATAAGATGCAAAATGTATATTTACCAGGGCCCCAGGTCCCTGTTTATTATAGAAAAAACTATGTACTTTAACACACAAAAATCAGTTGTAGCAAATGTGTCCGAACATGTAAATACTCTCTCCAGAGCGTGCAACAGTTTATTGAGAGCCCAAAGCATTACTTATTGAATTTTATATATATATATATAT
>WSYH01007973.1:0-30979 GCA_036426205.1 Ascaphus truei | reverse complement strand
TGGGTGCGTAAAGATCCAGAGCTCTGTCAATATCGTCTAGAGGCCCCCACCAGATGACCCCTACCAGTTGACCCCTACCAATGAACCCTACCTCCACATAGCCTATTGCCTCCTTCACGCTACCCTACCTCTGAGGCCCAATCGAACTCAGAGCCCTGTGTCAGCTACCTGAACTTGTGGGCCCCGGCCGTGCCCATTGGGGGGTTGTTTTTTTTCCAGCTGTCCCCGACCCCTGCCCTGCATAGAGGTGGGAATTGAAATGGAACCAGGACAGATTCGGGCCCCATTGTGGACCTAGTTGGGAGCCCACAGAACAACACAGCAACCAGCCTCCCCAGATGTGTGGCGGACTTCTGCACCTGAGTAGATGGGGGCCGGATGAGTGGGATCACCTGCCTTACCTGGGGGTTGCAAAGAAGCAAGAGGAACCGATGGGGCCGACGAGCACACATACAGGCCCCTTGGGGAGCCCCATGATTTACTAGCGGCCGATCTAGGCCCCAACCATCACTGCAGCGATGGCGGGGGAGGCCGAACCCGCAATCTCCGTGGGGAGAAGGGCTCAGGTGGGTGTTTTTCCTTTATTGGGGGAGAAAGGGGGAGAAGAGGAAGTTGGAGGAGTCGTTCCTGTCTGTGAAGGCCAATCCCTGGAATACACGGAGACTTTAAGCAAGCGACTTGGGCTTGGCCCGTCATGAGATTGGCCCTGATCCGTCAACCGCAGGTTCGTCTGGTTGGTTAGATAAGCAAGTGATTGAGGTACTGTTGGATCAGAGAAGACTAGATGTCCGTGAGTAGAGGAACGCCAGGGGCAGACATGGAGAAAACGCCGAATTGGTAGCATTTTATTTTCCTCTGAGCAGGATTTGTGGGGGTATATTGAATCCCCCCCCCCATCCAAGATGATCAAGGGTGCAGGGGGGAGATGGATCAAGGGTACAGGGGGGGGAAGATGGACCAAGGGTGGGCAGGGGGGGGAGGAACGATGGATCAAGGGTGCAGGGGGGTAAGATGGATCAAGGTGGCAGAGGGACAGTCAAGTGTTGCAAAGAGGGAATCAAGGTGCAGGTGGAAGATCAAGGGTGCAGGTGGGGAAGATCAGGGTGCAGGGGGGAAGTCAAGGGTGCAGGGGGAAGATCAGGGTGCAAGATGGGAAGATCAAGGGTGCATTGGGGAAACACGGGTGCCAGGGGGGAAGTCAAGGGTGCAGGGGGTAGATACAAGTGTGCAGGTGGGGATGATGGGGGGGTTAAAGGAGATGGTGATGATGAGGGGATGAGAGAATGATGAGTAGGGTAGTGGTGGTGGGTGAGAGGATAAGGGGGGTTGCGGTCTGAGGGCCGTTTCTACTAGTGCTTGTGCAACTTGCTTGCCTTTGCTATAATATGTTCCACGCTTCAGGGCAGGAGCGTGGAACGGCGACAAGGGGGAAGATGAGTAAAATATAAGATTTGCGCGCTACCCACCCCGTCCCCAACTGACATCATTTATTGTATATGTGTGTGTGTGTTGTGTGTTGTGGTGTGCATGTATGATACAATGTTAATACATAATTTATTAAAGTTTTTCTTTATTTATTTCAAACGTATTTATAACACCACACACACATCTTGCACCTCACTCGCGTCACAGCATACCACAAAAGCATGTGTCGTTGCACGCGTTCTTCGCCAACAAGCACGCACGGGCGCACACACATAGAACGGCCCTGAGAATTTCTAAACTTGTTCAAAACGTGTTGTTTATAATTTTGCGCATGCGCAACACATACCTCAATTCTTACATGTTGGCTATTTTCACTTCTAATTTGCCACACCTGTGGGCTAACACATTGAAAATAGGTATGCTCAGCCCTGGTGCTAGACAACTGACCTTGCCTCCTAGTGTCTTTTGCCCAAGCCAAAATAAATTGGACTTTAACTTTTCAGGTTATTTTTTTACTCTGAGATCGGTTTAACGACGACGGGTCTGAAAATAAAAACAGTGTAGGTAGTCTATCTCATCTTGACAATATTATCCTCCCGTCCAGGAGATCTGGTACTTACACCCCAACCCCCTAGCAGATACTTTTTTGATCTGTCAAAAAAGGGGATAATTACACGCTAAAAAATAGGCCATGTTATCTGGCAATATTTATCTCCCAGATATTTAATATGGGAGGAACTTCCACTTGTATTTGACGTTCATTGTATTAGTTTAATTTCGTGGGATGGCGGGTCAAATCGAACTTCTGATTCATCGTTTTTATTAATGTATATGCCCGATATGTTTGTCAAATTCCCGTTAAAAGACCTCTGGAGATTTGGGCAGAGATATTTGAGTATTGATTAATTGATAATATCGTCCGCAAATAGGATACTTGTATCTGTTTTAACCTAGGCGAATTCCGAATTTTGGGATCACTTGCTGATTATGAGGCTAAAGGTTCGTGTGCGAGGCAAAAAGAAGGGAGATAGGGGCAGGCACCACTTCCTCGTGCCGTTTTTAATTTGAATTGAGTCTAGGTTGTTTCCCGGAAGTTTTGGCCGAGGCTGTGTTCTGATTACGAGCTCTGTTCGCCTGCTAAGGCAGGGTCCCCGAAATCCTAATCTTATCTTTATTGTTCACTGTCTAAAAACGACCAGTCTATCCTGTTCGAATGCTTTTTTCTGGCATTTTGCTCAACAGTAGCCTTGTCCCGGTGAGGATATCACAGGCCTATAATAACATTATCTACTTCCGTGGTGTTGTCTGCGGCCTGTCTACCCGAAATAAATCCCACCTGGTTCTATAGGATCATCTCGAGTAAATATGGGATTAAGCCTGTTCCAAGAATCTCTGTATATTTTTGAGATCTATTAAGTAACGAGATCCGACAGTGAGCTCCAATGAAGTGTGTCATCGGCCCTCTTGTGTATTAAGCTACACATTGTGCGCGGCCATTGAGGCTGGAATCGGTTCACCCTCTAAAGGAAATTAACCTTTCAAGTCATAAAAGGTGTAGAAAGGCTAGAATGTTTTATATGATATATTTGGGAGCCACCGTCAAGACCTGGGGGTTTTGCTGCCTTTTAGTGATTTGACTGCATCTGCTATTCAATCTGGGTGATTCTTTCCATTAAAGTCCCCCGAGTCTACCGTTTTAGTCAACTGGGGTATATGCATTTTTTCAGGTATTTTGAGATGAGCTTATCTCTGGAGGGTTCAAATTGTATATCGGGTCGTAAAAGTAATTCGTAACTCATGAGCAATTTCTCTATCGTTACGTTAGATTCTAAACACGTTCTTACATCGCATGTGGCGATATTGTGACCTGGCTCTTACCCCTCTATGTCCTGTTACGCCCAAAGTCACTCCGCCTTGTTTCCTGTATCGTAACGTATACGCTGTTGGTCTTTCAAGGTCTCTCGTTCCTTCTAATAGAACTGCCTAATGTCAGCCTGGGAGGCACGAGAGATTTATACATTTTTTGATGGATTGGTTTTTATGTTGTTTTCACAAATTTGGTTATTTTAATCTGTGAGTTTCTTTACACCCTTTCAGTTTTTCTTTTTTTTTTTTTTGTGGGAGGGTCCTGGGAAATGAAATCCCCTCTAATTGTTTGCCTTATGGGCTTTGTCCAAATCATCGCAGGTGTAGTAGACAACCCCTTATTCAAGGCAAATGTTCCGTTTAAAATGAATGTTTAATTGTCTGTTTTTACATTTCAGATGTTAGAGACGAGAGTCATTTAGATTTCCAGCGAAATGAATTGCTTTTGAAAAAGGGGAGGGTAGGAGTGTTTCCCCAGGTAAATTGGGGCGTGAATCTGACCAGTACTGAGCCAATATCCAGATCTGAGAGATGAAATGGGGAATGTTTTTGTGACAAAAAATAATACATTCTTGGTACGTTTTGGTGACGGGGGTAATCAAAAGTGTATTCTCGTTGCCTTGATGCTGTGGTGGCCCTCCATATATACTGTCAGGGAAAATTCCTAACATTAAAATCCTGAACCTTTATTAAGTGTTTTTCTTACATGAATTGAATGTTTGGCCGGGTGCCTGATTTGTCTGCTCAGGTTTTAGAATCATATTCATATCACCTCCACTATCGCATGAGTTAGATATTGTGCTCTATGCTTCGCTCACACAGTCAGCTTGATTCTCATTTGAGCGTATAAAAATTGACTAGCATGACGACTTTGTGCCTGCGAGGGAGGCCATAAACATCAAGGACCTGCCCTCCGGGTCCTGTGATCATTTTTCTCGCGCTAAACGAGTACTTTGTTTAATTAAGTCGCTACTTACGCTGTTAAGAGGATTAGATGCCTGTGGAAGGGGCCCCTGCATGTGTTTGGGGGGGGGGGGGGTCTGACATTATGATGCGTCTCCTTGAGAAACAAACCTCCCCCTGCTCTTTTAAACTTCTTGGAGGCAGTTCCTTCTCCTGTTGGCATTGTGTAGGCCTTTCTTCACCTTGGGAGAGACTTTGATGGAGGCCGGCTATCCCTGATCTAAGATTGTAAGATGTTTTTGTGAACAACCCAAAGTGGGGGCGATTATTTATAGTTATTTTTTGGGGGTACGCTGTGCACATGGGCCCTTTGTAGCCCCAGTTAGGGACCTGTGGATGGGGTTCCGTTAGTCAGAGCTGGAACATAGCTGGGGCTGGGATGGTAGTAGGGGTGGACACAGTAGGGAAGAAAAACAACCACAAAAGGAAGTGCTGAACATTTGCCCTTAATATAGTAAGCGCCATCACTTATGGTGACTGGAAATGTGTGCATTATTCCCTGGAGAGACCGCCCCGGTCCCGAGAATTTGTGGACACGGTGGGAGAGTGGTAGGAAGTCCCTCGTTAACAACATAAACAATTTCCATTTCTTCCATACATTAAGAGAACTTGTGAATTAGCTAGATTTTAAGTGAGATTATTACTCTGTCCTGTTCTGCCGTAGGTAGGAGCCTGAGTCCGACAGCAGTGACAAATCTCTAAAATTAGGCCCCCCTTTAGTTTTCTATTTGCATCGTCCATTGTACTGAGAGGGGGAGGGGGGTAAGGCAGGGTGGGGGGGTGGAAGGGGGGAGGGGAGGGGGAGAGGGGAGGGGGAGGTAAGTGGGGTGTGGATGATGGGACTTTTGTTTGCGGAGGGATGGATTGGGGGGGCGTGGGGGACTGTGTGGGGTATGGGATGAGTGGGCGGTGGGGACGACTGTGGGGGGGGAGGGGAGTGGAAGGGGGAGGGGGGAGTGGAGGATGGATGAGGGGGCGTTGCCATTTCAGTGTACACAATTGCGCTCCGCTTATATATTGTCCGAGCGTTTGATTTAGCTCCAGAGATCCAGATCATAACTTACTTCAAGCTTTTAATTAAAACGTAGTGTTGTAACTGAACACAAGTACAATTCAAAGTTTATGCTCGCAAAAACACAGTCTAATCTAAACAAAAATAAAAGGAAAGCATATTTTGCACTGATAACAACTTGTTCTGGATTCGTACATCGTTCGCGACGCCGCGACCCTGCTTCACTAGCCTGGCACTTGCTAGGGGGGGATTCCATATACCCCCACAAATCCCTGCTCAGATGAAAATAAAATGCTACCAAAATTCGGCGTTTTCTCCATGTCTGCCCTGGGCGGTTCCTCTCTCAAACGGACATCTAGTCTTCTCTCTGATCGCAACCTTACCTCAATCACTTGCTTATCTAAACAACCAGACAACGAACCTGCTGTTGACCGGATCAGGCCAATCTCTGACGGGTCCAAGCCCAGTCGCTTGCTAAAAGTCCTCCGTGTAATTCCAGGGATTGGCCTTCACAGACAGGAACGCCTCCTCCCTTCCTCTTCTTCCCCTTTCCTCCCAAATAAAGGAAAAACACCCCCTGAGCCCTTCCCTCCCCACGGAGATTGCGGTTCGGCCTCCCCCGCCCCTCGCTGCAGTGATGGGTGGGGCCTAGATCGGCCGCTAGTCCTCTGGGCCCCCAAGGTCTGTATGTGTTCTCGTCGGCCCCATCGTTCCTCTGCTTCTTTTTGCAACCCCCAGGTAAGGCAGGTGATCCCACTCTCCGGCCCCCATCTACTCAGGTGCAAGTCCGCCACACATTGGGAGGCTGGTTGCTGTGTTGTGTCTGTGGGCTCCCACTGGTCCACAATGGGGCCCAGAATCTGTCCTGGTTCCATTTTCAATTTCCCACCTTCTATGCAGGGCAGGAGGGTCGGGGACAGCTGGAAAAAAAACACCCCCCAATTGGCACGGCCGTGGCCCACAATTCAGGTAGTCTGGACAGAAACCAGGGCTCTGAGGTTCGATTGGGCCTCATAGGTAGGGTAGCGTGAAGGAGGCAATAGGCTATGTGGAGGTAGGTTTCATTGGTAGGGGTCAACTGGAGGGGTCATCTGTGGGGCCTCTAGACGATATTGACAGAGCTCTGGATCTTTATACGCACCCCCCTTGAGGATCTTTGGCCCACCAGTCTTTCTGAGGCCCGTGGGGGAGCTGTGTTCTGTTGGTACCTTGCTTTTGATTTCTTTCTGGTACTTGATGGATAGCGCTTTCCGTTTTTTATGACTATTAACTTTAAATGGGAACCTCCGCCAAGAGGGGGGGGAAGGGTCCGTGGCGTCCCCAGCCCGCGTGGGTCTGGGGCCCCGGCCGCCCGGGCCCCCTACGCAGCCGGCGCAAGAGTTAATTTAAAAAAAAAAAAACCGTCCGGCTGCACCCCGCGCGGGCTCCTGTTGGGCGCGTCGGTAAGTATGTTATCTTCCGGCGCGTCCCGGCATGAGAAGGGGACCCCCCCTGCACCCTTGATCCATCTTCCCCCCCTGCACCCTTGATCCATCTTCCCCCCCCCCTGCAACCCGGGAGGCAGGAGGCTAATATCAAAATGTTCAAATTCGGCCCAATAAGATGCACATGGAATATCTGGAGCAAAACACAAGAAAAATACAAACTCACCTCTCCTTTGTCTCAACTCACCCCCCTCTTTAATAACCCGGACTTCCCCCCAGGCTGTGAGTCAATGCAATTTGATCAGTTCCAAACTAAAAACATTAGAACAATAGCAGACCTTCTGAACAAAGGGGAAGCTCCTTGGCTTCCAAGAACGCCGTAGTAAATATGAGGCTCCAGATCTCCACTTAATAAAATATCTTCAATTAAGACATTTCCTATAAATTTCAAGTTTTGAATCATATTGTCAAAGGGGAATCTATCAGAAGGGACAAATTATGGGAATATACCTTGGGATAGAAGCATCAATAGATACCCTATCTATGCTCAAAAGGGCTGAAGATTTAAACATAACTATTGATAGAGATGACTGAGAGGACATCTGGGAGTACGCAGCCAAAACCTCAATCTGCACCACAACAAAAGGAATAATATATAAAATACTATTCCACTGGCATCTGACACCAGATAGGCTGAGACAGATCTACCCGGAGGTCCCTGATTTGTGTTGGAGGGGTTATGGACAGAAGGGGGATATGGCTCACATATGGTGGACCTGCCCCACCATACAAAAATGTTGGCTTATGGTTCAAGAGATAATTAGGGACACAATGGAAAAGGCAATCCCTCTAGACCCGTTTAATATATCTATTAGCAAAACCAGTTGAGGATATAAGTCACCCCCTGAGACGGTTGATTGCGTTTATATTAACGGCAGCTAGGTGCTCGATAGCGGCCGCCTGAAGAAAACTTGCCCCCTCCCCTCCAGACGTACAGTAGATAAGCAAATAAATGAGGTTATGACCACAGAGAAATTGACCGTCTTTCTGAAACAGTCTACTGACCATTTCTACAGAACGTGGGAACCTTGGCTTGAAAAGTAAGAGGACACGAGAGACCCAAGTACTTGGGAATCGACCGGATGGATCAGACCCAGAAACGCTGGATAAGGGTTTTTCTTTTTCTATTAGCTCTGGTTGAACAAAAACAAAATTGACCAGAATCAGCTAAGAGAACTCTGCGAGACCACGAGTGGTGGGCTGGTTGGATAGGGGTTCCTATCCTAGTCTCCCCTCCTACCCCCTGCTTGCCCGCCTCTCACTCAGTAATTGGAACTTTTTGATTTATAGCTAAAATGATGTTATTCTGTTCGGTTTTCAATGCGTGTTCGCCGAATTACTGCACCTGACTGCAGATGTATTTTGTCAATATTCATATGCTGAAAAAAATCAATAAAAATATTTGAAACAAAAAAAATGCCACTGCAAAAAGTCTCCGGGTTGCCCTCTGATTAAGGTGGTAACCTTGGTAATGAATCCCACAGTGTAACTGCCCTTACTGTAAAGAACCCTTTCCTTTGTTGCTGGAGAAATCTCCTTTCCTCCAACCTTAAGGGATGGCCCCGAGTCCTTTGTACTGCCCGTGGGATGAGAAGTTCTTGTTAGTGCATGGGGAGACTTGCAGGCACATCCGGAGTGCAAAGCATTATACACATTGGCTAATAAGGGACGTTTGTGCATTTACAGAGCGGTATCCTCAAGGTTTTTTTTGCTTTAATGAAACCCTTTCCCTGTCAGAGAGGCCAGCAGCAGGGATAAGAAGGGGAATACATATTCAATTGCTAGTTTTAGTCTGGTCCAGATTGCCTTAACAGCTGAACAAATAGCAGAGCTGTAACCTCCGTGGCAGTAACGGGGCCCCTGTCAGGAATATCCTCCGTCATATATTCCATCCCAAAGATATTGCTAAGCACAGCACCAAGCTGTGTATTCTCAGAAAGGGCAGGGCTGTTATACATCACGGAAGGCAGCCATGTTTAATAGGATCCACAGAAAATGTATTGTTACATTTCCACTGTCTCACAGCTTGAATACTCAGTGTATTATTGCGTTTGATGAAGCCGTTCATGCTTTACTTCATTCTTAAGGGCATACTCACTAAATGGTGCTATGCAGGGAAATCACTTTTTGATGACGTTTATTTTAACAAATATCTGTTCTTAAGAGGAGCCGAGTCAAATGAATTAGAGATATGTGCTTCAGCTTAACACTGTTTAGTGAATCTGGACCAGAGATGTGTTTTTAAATCTTTATGTGAGTGTCACTAACTTGGAGTCAGTCTCGCTGATCTGTATGTGAGTGTCCCTGACTTGGAGTCAGTCTCGCGGATCTTTATGTGAGTGTCCCTGACTTGGAGTCAGTCACGCTGATCTGTATGTGAGTGTCCCTGACTTGGAGTCAGTCTCGTTGATCTGTATGTGAGTGTCACTGACTTGGAGTCAGTCTCGCTGATCTGTATGTGAGTGTCACTGACTTGGAGTCAGTCTCGCTGATCTGTATGTGAGTGTCACTGACTTGGAGTCAGTCTCGCTGATCTGTATGTGTGTGTCACTGACTTGGAGTCAGTCTCGCTGATCTGTATGTGATTGTCACTGACTTGGAGTCAGTCTCGCTGATCTGTATGTGAGTGTCACTGACTTCAATTGAGCCATCTGTGCTGAAGAAGGGATATCCTGAAAACCTTTCAGTTTTAATCGACCCTTCAGTCGGTGTAACTTAGCAGCTACAATGTATTCTTACATTACTAAGGCAACATTATCTATTGTTACAGTTTGCGGCTCAAACTGCTGGGAACATTGGCAACAATGATCACAAGAGGAAAGTGTTGCAAAGATCTTGCACTGCTGGGGAGGTGGCTAAACCTGCTATAGAAATCAAAGGATGCTCAGTGTGTTAACACTAATTAAAAATACTAAGAAACTGATTAATTTTATTTTAAAAAAAACGCACGTAGCATATAACTTGGATTGCTTCTTTAAGTATAAAGGATTGCACCTTTAAATTGGGAATAAAAACAAAGCCTCATACCTTCACAAGACAGACGATCCCAGACTACATCTGGAAATAATGTCAGGAGCCGGAATTCGTCTCGTACGAAGATAGCGCTGGAACATTTGACTTCGAGGAATAAATGATATTTCAGTCTGTTACTCTGGCATTAAGCGGACGGGCCCTGCACCCTACGAACTGAAAGGGGAGACCCTAATGACAGGCATTCCCGCGGTTCTGTTGGTAATAGAGCCAATTACACCTAACCAATTATAATTAGGAACTGGCTAGCCCGCAAAATGCTACATATGTTACACGCTGCACTTCCCTGTCACGCAATGTTGGGGTCGCCAGAATTGGGGAGAGGGGGTGTAGGTAGGGGCGATGCCCGTCTGCTTTCTAGTGTGTGTCAACCCTATAAGGTTATGGAGTTTGTTATGGAGAACTAGCATTGGATTTATCGAGTGAACAAATACATTGAGCCTAAGCACGAAGCGTCACCAGTGGGCGCCTTATGTGTCAGGAATGGTGTGGTCGGATATTTAGGTGCACACGAGGAGTTAGCGAAGAGTTGTGGGGGAGGTTATATGGGGTAATAGGAGGAGTTATAGGGAAAGGTTGTATGGGGTAATAGGAGGAGTTGTAGGGAGAGGTTGTATGGGGTAATTGGAGGAGTTATAGGGAGCAGTTATATGGGTAATAGGAGGAGTTATAAGGAGCGGTTATATGGGGTTAGAGGAGGAGTTATAGGGAGCGGTTATATGGGGTAATAGGAGGAGTTATAAGGAGCGATTATATGGAGTAATAGGAGGAGTTATACGGAGCGGGATATATGGGGTAATAGGAGGAGTTATAGGGAGCGGCTATATGGGGTAATAGGAGGAGTTATAGGGAGCAGTTATATGGGGTAATAGGAGGAGTTATAGGGAGAGGTTATATGGGGTAATAGGAGGGGTTATAGGGAGAAGTTATATGGGTTAATAGGAGGAGTTATAGGGGGCAATAGGGGGGGTTATAGGGAGAAGTTATATGGGGTAATAGGAGGAGTAAGGAAGAAAACCAGAAAAGCACATATAATAATTTGATGGATAACATTCTACAAATTCTATTTAACAACATCAGTAATAGTTTTGTATTCTGTTTCCCACATAACTCTTCCTTAGGCACAGTACCTTGGAATTTATTCCCTTTTCCCATGAAGGAGACCTGTCCGATGTGTGTTTTCTCAACTCAGAGGAAACAAAGTTGTAATTTCCCAGCCAACAAAGGTCACGCCAAGGTCGAATATTGTTTCCTTCAATAGATCCCGGGATTACTTAAACTGGAGGGACCATTAGCATGTCAATGTTTGAACTTATCCGACTGTTTGACTTGAACAGGGTGTAAAGGAGGCAATTTGGTTTTCCAAATATTTAGCACACTTTCACAAACAGCGCGGTCATAATGGCCATTAGGAATGTGACATTGTGACGACTGTTTGAGAAGCCCACGTCCCATTCTTGTGGAGGATAAAGACGTAATTAGTTCTGAGGACAGGAGACCACAGCTGGAAAGGGGGTGTCTCTCCCTGGGTGTCTCATGACAATGTGTCACCCTACCGCCCTTCTGCACAGCGACAGTGACAGAGACGTGAGGTTGTAAGAAGGAACAGAGGGAGCAGAGATAGTGAGAATGGAACTCGGACTAAGGGACCGTGACAGGGGATATTGGCAGAGAGGACATGCAGTGTTGTAATGTGGGGTGCTCTCATTTAATCACTGCAGAGCTCCCCATACATCTTTGGCACTGGGTCATTTTTTTGTGAGCTTTGGGTTGAAATATCTCTGATGTCTAGAGATATTTCAGATGGAAACACGCTGTATTCTTTCTTTTCTGGCCCTTGTCCCTGTGTTGGTAGGACGATGTATTCGCACATACAAGAAAGGCACACATCTCCAAAATGCTACTTTCATTTAAAAAAAAAAAAATAGATATCAAATTAAAATGCTAGTTACATTTGGACCCCCAGGATAATGAGTGGAGATGGATAATATTTTGGGGGCGGGTGTGGATCCACCACGGATCCGCCTGTTGCTTTGGTCGTTGGATTTCCGCGGATCTCTCTAAAAAAGGCCAATCCGCTTTTTCGTATTTTTCATATTTTTTAATTAAGAGAGCGTTCTGAAATCCGCGGCTGGGTTGTTACAAATCCAGACATGGATTAACCTGAGGGAGGGGATGGAGGGGAAGGGGGGGAGATAGCCCTCTCTCTATTTCTCTCTGCAGATTAATCCATGTGTAACAGTGTTTCCCCCTCCCAATCGCGGATAGGGGCCATTACAGGGTGTGTGGTGCATAAATCTGCTGGCAACAGGAGGGCTGAGTCGTCCGTGATGACTTGGGGACACAGGAGCAGGCTTCTGGGGTTCATACCCCACATAATACTGAGCAGTGCAGCGCCTCCATCTGCCGTAGGCTCCAGGAAAATGGAGATGATCTCCCACGGTAGAACTGATTAACTCTCCCCCAAGTTAGATCACACACCAGGCCGGAGGTATATTGCAAACAGGAACGGTTTATTACTACAGTCTGCAGTAACACAACAGGTACTCAGCAGTCTTCTGCCGGATACAGTCAGTCAGCTCCGCTTTCACTGAAGATGGTCCCTGGACTGTTACTACAGGCCAAGGGCACCCGCAGCCATCCTAGCTCTTCCCTACCTCCCTAGTGGAGACAGAGGTAGGGTTCACACTCACACTCCCCCGCAGGGAAGAGCACATGGGAAGGCCCCAATCTCAGGCTCCCAATTTGTGACCTGCCTTTCTCAGAGGGAAGGAACAACTTCCTAACTTTAGGTCGGTCCTACCCTTAAGTACAGCCAGAAGGCGGGCACCCCGTTGTCCCAGCTACAACAGGATGTACCATCCCCTGCTGTCACTCAAGTGCAGAAAGAAAGGTGAGGGAAAAACCCCATACCAACTACTGGAAACCTGATAGTACCAGGGTTTACTGCCAGCCCATTGGGTAGAATAGTAGCCAGGGGGTACCCCGCTACACTCTCCCTCTGGTGGATTCCCAACGAACTCGCTTGGGTACTAAATTTTCGGGTACCATTGTCAAATGAAACCTGAACAAAAACAATATAACATTTCACACGATCATCACATTAATCAGCATGATATACATTTCAATGATATTCTGGAGGCCAGGGTCATGTGTAAGATGATTAGCCCAGATAGTTTCAACTCGGCCTTCTTTTCAAAGCACAACAAGTTCTGTTTCTTTTCTTCACTTTATGTGGGGAAAGCAGCATAAAAGACAGGCACTTGTGAAGAGATGTTGGTGTTTAGATAATGTCTCTCTGTGGGTGCTTTGTAGTTAAGGACAGGTGAAAAGGGTAATCCTGCCACTAGAGCAGTTACAGCAGGTACTCACTCAGCCAGTGGGGATGGTGGAAAAGGAAGTCCCAGTGTATGCTGGGTAGCAAGATAGCCTGGGGACAGACCATCTGTGGGCAGAGCAGAGGGGGAGAAAGCAGGCTAGCCCATTTGAGAGAAAGGCTGGGGCTGCTATAGCAACTCACTGAAATGTCTAAGGGAGCCACAACATGTAGCAATAATGTTGCATTTCTGATACAGCAAGCTGCTGGGACAGGGGAGAATATCGCTGTGTCTATCACACGGGCACTGTGTGTGTGCACCGAGCAAAACACACGCAGCTGGAAATAAGAAACTGACAGGCAGAACTGCAAGGAAGGGGGGGGGGGGGTGAAACAGAAATGTAGTTCTTGTTCCATGACAAATGAATACAGTTCTCTGTGAAAAACAGCACTTGTCAGGAATTTGAATAAACACATACAAAATGGCTGTAATATTAACATAAGTTCCTCCAACATGGAGAACCTTTTCTTAGTGGGGTCGTCTCATGCAGGGCCGCCAAAAGGGGGGGACAAAAGGCACGGGCGTCCCGGGCCCCGTGAGTCAGGGGGGCCCGGCGGCCGAGCCCCCTGCATGGCCCTGGCCGTTATTTAAAAAAAAAAAAAATATGGCGGCGATTGCGCATGCGCAGAGCCGAGGTCCCGCAGGGTGTCCTGCCTGCTGCCCGTGGCCCGCTCCCTCGATCCCCTCCCCCCCCCCCGCTCCCAACATGGGACGGAGGGCGGGGAAGCGCCTACCCTGCATCCCCGCGTGCGCCTCCTGCCCCATGCAGCAGCCTGCCAGCCTCGCACCCCGCCCCCAGAGCTCACTTCCCGCGCGCCCCCAAGCCCACCTCCCGTGCGCCCCCCTCCTGTGCTTTCCCCGAGCCCACCTCCCGCACCCTCCCCCCGTAATGGGGCAGCTGCCAAGGGGACATAGGGGGCAGGGGGGGAAGCAGCAAGGAAGCAGGAAGCGACACCAGCACCTACCCGGTCAAGTTAAGTCACCCACTCAACCCACCCCACCCAGTCACTTAACCCAGTCACTGTCACCCACCACCCACTCACTGTCACCCACCACCCACTCACTGTCACCCACCACCCAGACACTGTCACCAACCACCCTGTCACCCACCACCCACTCACTGTCACCCACCACCCAGTCACTGTCACTCACCACCCCCTGTCACCCACCACCCAGTCACTGTCACTCACCACCCCCTGTCACCCACCACCCAGTCACTGTCACCCTGTCCACTGCCCCCCCCTCCTGTCCACTGCCCCCCCTCCTATCCAATGCCCCCCCTCCTGTCCACTGCCCCCCCTCCTGTCCACAGTCCCCCCACCCTCCTATCCACTGTCGTCCCCCCCTCCTGTCCACTGTCCGTCCCTCCCCTCTGGGGGGTGGGGGGGAGAACGGAGAAAAAGGGGGAGCACAGAAATAGGGGGAGAGAAGGGAGCGGGAAATTTATCTCATGGGCAACGTCGGGTCTCTCAGCTAGTTGCTAATAAAGAGCACAGACTTTCTACAGCAAAAGCCTTACAAACAAGCAAGCAGATTTACACTGCACACAGAGCCTGCAGCTCTCACACAAGGCATCCACCGGTGCAGTCAGACAGTGCACTGTACACAGAACTTTGATTGCTCTTTCTGTTTGAGTCCACTCTCTGCACAGCTTCACAGTGAGGAGCTACCATCTCACCTACCCCTGTGCACATTCCCACGGCTAGCGCCACCAAGGGCCACGCCACCGGACACCCGCCAGGACACGGGTCAGAGCCACCGGACACCTGTAAGTACAGCTACCCCTATGCTTACCGCTGCAGGACACCTACCGGCACTGAGACAGTCATCCATCGCTGACGCAGGTAAACAGACCGCACGCCACACGCACTGGCTAAAGGCCTACATACATCTACAGCATGGCAGAACTCAGATCCCCACCAGACACAACACAGGAAAGTGACCACTCGGAAACAGAGACCGCTGCACTACTGCAACAGGCGCAGGCAGATGCAAGGCCTAAACGGACAGTCACTCTTACACAAAAGGCCCGAGAAAAATATGAGGCTGACATTGAAGCACACTGCGCCAAGTTAGAAAAGGCCTGGGAAAAAAACGCACTAGAGTTACGCAATGTTGCTAGCATTGGCGATAATGCACAACAGCTCGGGCAGGCAATTATGCAAATAAAGTTACATAGTTACATAGTAGATGAGGTTGAAAAAAGACGTAGGTCCATCAAGTTCAACCTATGCTAAATTTAGACAACAGATACTTTATCCTATATCTATACTTACTTATTGATCCAGAGGAAGCCAAACAAAAACACCCTACGCTTATCGCTGTCTAACCACTCGTGCTACCAAGGGCTGTCAGAGACATACATCACCTACTTGACCAGAGCCAACACCAGCGAAAGCCTGCAAGAAAGAGACTTACAAAATAACATTGACCTTACATGTCACAGCCGCGTGCGGACCGCTATCACAGATGCGCAAAGCGTGAGAAAAGAGCTCCTGGAGATCGCATCGCAGCGCTCCAGCACATCCAGGCATTCATCAAGGTCAGCAAAATCAGTGCAAACCAACGCGTCCAGCGCAAGCCAAGGCGCGAGCCACCGCCGAGGCCGCACGTGCCAGGGCCGAATACGGTCGGAGAGAGGCAGCCGTAAGGGCAGAAAGAGCACGGAAGAAGGGCAGAAGAGGAGGAGCAGAACGCCTCCAATGCTGCCACCGCCGCCGCCGCCAATGCCGCTGCCACCGCCGCTGCTGCCATTGACGCCGCCAATGCCGCTGCGCATAGAAAGGCCGAATTGGACGCGGATCTAGAAGCCCTAAGCAAAGAAGAGGACACCGCCGGCATGGCCCAGGCCGAAGTCTTCGAAGCTGCTGCGAGACAGGACGGCGGGGAGCAACCGTACAGACAGATAGCCAACGCACTGAGGACTATGTGAGGAGCCTCTTCAGCGTAAATACCAGCGCACCATCTCAACACGACGGGAGTGATACCACAGACACCGAAGACTTGCTAGGTCCACGAGGAGAAGACGCTGTTCCTTTGAGGGTACACGCTACCTGGGATAGCCACAGCCGCAACAGTGATCCACACACCAGCGCGCACACGGATGCACTACAACAGGCTCGCAATCTAGGTACACCCACATGAGAAAACACAGCCCCTCACACTGACCAGCAGTCATCACGCGTCCACGCCAAGGAAGAGGCGACCACAAGTACCCTCCCAGTAACTACTTCAGAACGTGACCAACACGCCGATGCCTCAGGCCTGACAGACATGGGCAAGTACATGATCCGGCGTGACATGGTGCAAACAGGACTTACCAACTTTGACGACCGTCCTGAGAACTACCGAATGTGGAAGTTCACGTTCAAGGACGTAATCAAGAGCCTGGGCTTCTCAGCAAGGGAAGAGCTCAGTCTGCTATCCAAATGGCTGGGGAAAGAATTCATGGAACACGCGAAGAGACTTGGGGGGCAAACGCGAACCACCCCCAAGTAGATCTTGACCTAGTATGGGAAAGGCTAGAAGAGTGCTACGGTTGCCCCGAAGTAGTCGAAGATTCGCTCTTCAAGAGAGTCGACAGCTTTCCCAGGATCACAGCTAAAGACTACTCAAAGTTACGAGAGCTCGGGGACCTGCTGCAAGAGCTGGAGTTTGCAAGAAAAGACCATTCCTTAACAGGTCTCAACGTCCTAGACTCAGCTTGCGGAGTGAGACCCATCTTGGAGAAGCTACCCTACAACCTCCAAGAAAGATGGATTTCACAAGGCTCCAAATACAAAAGGGAGAAGCAAGTCGCCTTCCCTCCATTCTCATTCTTCTTGAGCTTCATCCGCGAAGCGGCAAGGACAAGGAACGATCCCAGTTTCATCTTGGGTGCACAGACCACACACAGTGCAAGCAACCTGAGGAATGAGAGACCAGTGGCGAGATACGGTAACACTCAAACACCCATCTCAGTCTACAGGACGGACGTGTCCCCCACGACCCAAACTACTCCCGATCAGTCGGTCGGCGGAGACGAGAAACAAAGGGACCCAAACAGGGAATGTCCCATACACAAGAAGCCACACCCACTTAGCAGATGCTTTGGGTTCAGGATGAAGTCCCTAGAGGAATGCAAGAAGTTACTCGGAGAATTCGGAGTCTGCTTCAGGTGCTGCGATTCCACGACTCACCTAGCCAAAGACTGTAAAGAGGCCATCAAATGTGCAGTGTGCAAAAGTGACAAGCACGTAACATCTCTACAACCAGAGGCGCTGACACTCCACCAACTCAACAACCCATCCTCCGTAGCGGAGTATGGCGGGGAAGAAGGAGAAGGAGAGACAACATCTGTCACGTCTCAGTGCACCGAGGTTTGCGGAAAAGGAAGTGACAAAAGTTCCTGCTCCAAAATATGCTTTGTTGCAGTGCACCCCCAGGGACAACCTGAGAAGGCTATTCGGATGTATGCAATCCTCAACGATCAAAGTAACAGATCATTGGCGAAGATGGAATTCTTCAACTTATTCAACGTGCAAGACAACGCCTCACCCTACACCCTCAGAACCTGTGCAGGGTTAACTGAGACAACAGGGAGAAGAACGAATGGCTACATTATACGTTCAGTGAACAACAGAGTGAAGATAGCTCTCCCCACACTCATCGAGTGCAACTACATGGCTGCAAACAGGGACGAGATTCCCACACCAGACGTGGCACGCTATCACCCGCACCTCAGAGGAATAGCCAACTACATCCCGCCGGTAGAACAAGGCGCCAAGATCTTGCTGCTTCTCGGTAGGGACATCTTGAGGGTGCACAAAGTCCGTAAACAGCGCAACAGACCCCACAACGCACCATTCGCCCCAAAGACTTGACCTAGGATGGGTGATAGTGGGCAACATGTGTACTGATAAAGGACACGAACCAGACTATGTTGACGCCCGCAGAACGGTGGTAACAGAATGCGGACACACATCCCTCTCCGAACCATGTCTTGGCCATCTCCAAGTGACAGGAAGGCCAAGTGAGGAGAATAGACAAGGTCATACCCCTGAGATCAACAAAACCATCTTCGCATCAGGGGAATATGACAATGGCCTAGGATGCTCAGTAGTCCAGACCACTAAGGATGATAAGTCAACTCCACTCAAGGAAGAAAGTAACCTCCTGAAGGTGACCGACAAAAGGATCGTCCAAAGGAAAAGAAACAATCAAACGGTCGTCCTGCGAGCAATGGCACAGCTAAGACGTACAGTCATTCCTCTTCGCAAAATACCAAGTGGCAAAGCAGCCAGCTGCCACGGCTGGCATAGCCGCAAAAGATTGCGCCCTGCAGGTGAAACCACAGGGGCAAAAAGACTGTCCTCTCACATGCCTAAAAAGAGACAGTCGCAGAGACATTCCACATAAGGATTTACAAGGACAAGAGAGACTGTTCTTCGTCATGTCAAGGGAGAAAACAACCTCCTGAGGGCAGATAACAAAGAGACACAAAGGCGTATCACCAAAATGTGTGGATACGTTCTCGTGCAAGAGAAATGCACCAATGACCTAGGGTGCACAGAGTTCCGACGAAAAGGACGACGACAAGCAAACACCATCGATGGAAGATAGAGAATTCCTGAGGTTAATGGTCAAGGAGCCCTTCAAAGATGGACCGGGCAGTTGGATGATCCCTCTACCATTCCGTTCATCAAGAAGACGCCTCCCAAACAACAAAGAGCATGCCATCTCTAGGCTCACTTCACTCCACTGCGACCTACAAAGGAAACCGGAGTCCAAAAATAACTTTGTGGCCTTTATCCAGAAGATATTCCTTAGCGGTCACGCAAAGCCAGCACCTCCACTGAAGGAAGGTGAAGAATGCTGGTACCTCCAATCGTCTGGTGTCTATCACCGTCAGAATGCCGATCAACTCTGGGTAGTGTTCAGCTCCAGCGCTCAGCACCAGGGAGTCTCCCTGAACGACGCCATCTCCACTGAACCAGACATGACAACCAGTCTTCCAGGAGTGTTGATCCCCTTTCGCAAGGAGCCAAAAGCCATCTCCTGCCAAACGCCAGGTGATAGAGTGACAGGCTACCACGACTGGCATACCTACAAGGGGATGCACTCTGTAGATAAAATTACAGAGACAAAATGACTGTTCTTCCATAAGTTTAAAAAGAAACAGTGCCAGAGACTTTCACAGAGAGACATTGTGGTGCAATGCTAACCTGGACCGGTGCATCCACCCAACATCCTTTGCTAAAAGACTTTGCCAAAGGATCTGGAAACCAGTGGTACCGGCCGGTATCACATCGTTATGCGGATGTGGACTTACGCATTGCTTGAGAATGTGATGTTATATTTGTTTGCATTCCACATATGTTCCACATATTCTATTATATAGTGGTATCTCCAGATAACAGACAGGGAGTGTCATGGAACAGGATTTCATATTTCTCTGCCTCCCTTTGCAGCTCATAGGATTCATGTCTCCCTAAATTTAGCAGTCTGTCATTTTCCCTGTCCCAGCAGCTAGCTGCATGTGAAAAGGCAACATTATCGTTACATGTTGTTTACACAGCCTTAATCAGTGGATTGCTATAGCAACCTCTGAGATTCTTCTCAGAATGGGCTATTCTGCCCTCCCCACTGTCTTTGCTGACAGTAGTTTGTCCCATCTCACTTCTAGTGTGACCCTTGCTCCTCACTTCCTTTTCCACCCAGGACACAGTGAGTACAGCACCCATCTCTGTTACACTCCCATGGCAAGGCCATCTCTTGCTACCTGCCCTTAACTACAAACTCACAACTACACACCATCCACAAGAGCCTGTATTTACTGCTGCTTTTCCAATAAAGTGAAGGAAATATTATAGGACTTGGCGTGATTTGTAAAGGGGGCTGAGGTAAGCTATCTGGGGCTATTCACACTTCCCACGTGACCCTGGCTTCAGAATAATATTATAAGGGTGTCTAAGACATGTACAGTACCCTGAACACCTTAACCCCACAGCCTTAACACTAATTGTCCTAGATGCAGCACCTACGTAAGAGCCAAAACGTGCGAGGCTAACCTTCTCCTTCCGGTATAATAACATACTGTATAATGGACGTATCCAGCTCTGCGTCTCTCCAGGTTATTTATCCCCCTTCCCGGGTAATCAGCTTCTCAAAATCTCCATCTTGTTGATATCTGGCAACGTGTCGTAGATCTCCGTCTTGCGCTGAACATGTTAATCACCCGCATTATTACAGACTGCGCCTCTTTCGTAAGGTTTCGCAAATTTTAAGTGAAATTGGCTGATTTTTATTTTTTTTTTACTCCCAAAAAAATTCATAGAGCAAAAATTCCCCGGTGTTATTCAGCCAGCGCGTGCACCGCAAATTTGATGTCATCTCTCAGCAATCTGATTTGGCGGATTAGTTACCCCGCTAATAACTCCATCGGGCCCCATTTCGTAAACATGCCCCCGTTCTATATCCCTTTCTTATTTAAGAAATGTAATTGGAGTTCGGCCAAGGTTAACCCTGCAACTGCCGCAAGAAGTGCCAGAGTGTCACTGCCATCCTTCCGGAGCATGCGTCAGTTCATAGGGGATTCCGGCAAATAAAAAAGGAAACTATTGGTTTGGAACAGGAAATGCAACTGAGCTGTATCTAAAACCCGCTGGTAACCCTGCTCATTAGGTTTCTGCCATCTGATGCGGATTGCACGGACTCCGATGTTAATGACACCTCAAACGTAGACAGGGGGAAAACAGAATTCAATAAGGTATTGCCTGATACATTCCATTGTAATGTTGCTTATTATTACCCTAACATCAACTCCTCCCCTAACTGCTCCCTATAACTCCTCCCCTAACTGCTCCTATAACCACTCCCTATAACTCCTCCCCTAACTGCTCCTATAAGCACTCCCTATAACTCCTCCCCTAACTGCTCCTATAACTGCTCCCCTAACTCCTCCCTATAACTCCTCCCCTAACTGCTCCTATAATCACTCCCTATAACTCCTCCCCTAACTGCTCCTATAACCACTCCCTATAACTCCTCCCCTAACTGCTCCTATAACCACTCCCTATAACTCCTCCCTTAACTGCTCCTATAACCACTCCCTATAACTCCTCCCCTAACTGCTCCCTATAACTCCTCCCCTAACTGCGACTATAACTCTTCCACTAACTACTCCTAAAACCGCTCCCTATAAATACTCAACTAACTGCTCCTATAACTCCTCCCCTAACTGCTCCTATCACCGCTCCCTATAACTCCTTACCTAACTGCTCCAATAACCACTTCCTATAACTGCTCCCCTAATGGCTCTGTGACAGAGTAACTGACTCAGTAGGCTGGAATAGTGAATGGAGAGACGCTGCAGCCAGTTCACAGAGTGTTAATCTCCTCAGACAGAAGGAAGCACACCTGCAGCCTAATTAAGCAGGAGGCCTGAGAGACTGCAGGTTTAAAAGCAGGAAGTGACACACACACAGAGAGCTTGTTTTTCCACAGGAAGGTGGAGAGAACTCTCCCGGCTTGGTAGCCGTAGCAGCTGCTGCTGCTCTGGTCCCCAGTCCTGCGAGGAGCTTTGCTGCTGGGACCAGCTGGGACCCCAACCCAGGATAAAGATAAACATTGCTGCGAGGCTGGACACAGCCTGCTCCCCGGAACCATGTTCCTGTTTGCTGTTTGGAGCTGCAACAGATAAGACTTTATTATTACACTTATTGGTTATAGTTTGTGTTGCATATGTTTTGGGCATGTCCAGATTAGCTGGCTGTCTGGTTAGTAAGGGCTCAAGAAGTGAGTTAGTTTCCCTAAAGGGAACAGGATTTCATTTTCAAGAAAGTAGTTTCTTAAAGGGACAGTGCACACGTACTTTATTTTGGTTGTGGCTAATAAACCACTATAGTTGAACGTTTCCCACCGTGTCTAGCGTCTTACTGACCCCGCCGCGAGGCCGTCCTGCCACAGGCTCCTATACCCGCTCCCTATAACTCCTCCCCTAACTGCTCCTATAACCGCTCCCTATAACTCCTCCCTAACTGCTCCTATAAACCTCCCTATAACTCCTCCCCAAACTGCTCCTATACACCCTCCCTATAACTCTTCCCAAACTGCTCCTATAACTCTTCCCAAACTGCTCCTATACACCCTCCCTATAACTCCTCCCCTAAAACGGCTCCTATAACCGCTCCCTATAACTCCTCCCCAAACTGCTCCCTATAACCGCCCCTATAACTCCTCCCCTAACTGCCCCTATAACTCCTCCCCAAACGCTCCTATAACACCCTATAAACTCCTCCCCTAAATGCTCCTATAAACGCCCCTATAACTCCTCCCCAAATGCTCCATAAACCTCTCCTATAACACTTCCCCTAACTGCTCCTATATAACTCCTCCCCAAACTGCTCCTATAACCGCTCCCTATAACTCCTCCCTAAATGCTCCCTATAACCCTCTCCCTAACTGCTCTATACCGCTCCCTATAAACTCTCCAAACTGCTCCTATACCGCCCTATAAATCCTCCCCTAACTGCTCCCTATAACTCCTCCCCTAACTGCTCCTATAACCGCTCCCTATAACTCCTCCACAAACTGCTCCATAACCGCTCCCTATACTCCATCCCCTACAGCTCCCTATAACTCCTCCCCAAACTGCTCTATAACCACTCCCTATAACTCCTCCCCTAACTGCTTCCAAATACTTTTCTATTTAGCTGAAATAAAGCGGAAAATACTACCACCCACCCATAATGTAGAATTTTGTACAGTTCCCATTTAAAGTTTATTATACAGATAGAAGAAATCCTGCGGAGGGTAAGCGGAGCACAGCCAGAGCAAATGCAGGGGCTATACACCAGAATGAATAAAAATCCTTTATTGCACTGATCGACATCATGGTAATTGGACAAGTAAAATCCTGTACGCGTTCAGGGTCTGCCCTATCAAAGAGAACTTGATAAAGGGCAGAAGCCTGAAACGCGTAAGAGATTTTACTTGTCCATTACCATGATGTCGATCATGCAATAAAGGATTTTTATTCATTCTGGTGTATAGCCCCTGCATTTGCTCTGCTGTGCTCCGCTTACCTCCTGCAGGATTTCTCTACTTGTCTATTACCAGCGTGATGCACGCCCAAGGAATTGCTGATACCTTCCAACCGTGAGTACCCCAGTCCGCTCACCTGCGCCCTGGGGGTTATGTTCCTAGTACCCATATACTTCCTAGGGGGACTTCAAACTGTTCTTAGGTTATCAGATATTTATTACTGATTTTACCATTAGATACAGGTCCCGCCCGCTACAGAGAGGAAGGGGTTAACTCAATGGTACACACGGCACTTATATTGTGAAGACGGCTTTTCCACTTTGTCATTATAAATACATGATATATATCTTCACAAGGAATACCATATAGCTGAGCACGGTATTGGGGATTTTTCTCCTACTTTTCACTGTTTATTATACAGATGTAGCAATTCTTCGTGTTTTCGGCGGGGGATTATCGATGCGTGGGACTGATCCGTATCATGGACTCCCCATAGGGCTGTCGTGGACGCAATATCTCTGAGCCGCGGCTTTAACGTTTTGTTTTAGTTAATCTGTATAATTAGTCCGTATGTGTTAGGCTGCGCTTATAGTGCTGGCGACGCAGACGTCACACTGCGTCTGTCGCGTCGCTGTCGCCGGCACAATAAGCGCAGCCTAACCCCTCCTTGCCTGGGTCCCGAAAGGAGGGTCACATATGAATGTGTATTATTTATGTACGTTACTTAGGTCTTTTGTTACCTTCCTCAGGGTTTGGCGCCCGGTCTGGTGGTGTAAGCAGGTGGTAATAAGGGTGGTAATAAGAGCACCAGGAACCTTATTAGACACGCATGTTTCTTTATTTAGACAGACTTTCTTCACACACACTCCTTCCCTGGGTGCTCAGGTGGCTTCCCAGAGAGGCACACACGGCTTGTCACCTTCCATTAGTTATGGATAACATGCAATCTCTTGGTTTGGTGGACTTGAGGCATTTTTAAGCACCGTCCAGGACTCTGTGCAGAGATGTATCTTCAATCGAGGTTCCCATCTACCTGTCCTCCTATACAGCTCCCTACTAGTCCATACTATTGCAGCCTGGTGTGCATAGGCGTAGAGTTGGCGTTAGGGCACCTCTAGGTGTGGCACTCCCCTGGGCTGCTGATCTTGGGATCCCCTGCGATGAGTGCCATGTACATCCTCTGTGAGAAAGGGGTCGGATGTTCCTGAATCGGCCTTATTAGTGACCCTTCCTAGGCAAGGGACCCTTCCCTAACTTCAAAAAAGAATAGGTGACCATACTCTACACGTAAAGTGACACATTTAAGACATACACGTAACACGGTGAGACTCCTCTCCACTGGTGTTCTCCAGGAGCCCCGGGGTCAGGAAGCTTCTGCAGCTACTTGAGTGATGTCATAATACCACCCTTATCACTAGGCAGATTAAAAACACTTTAACCTATTATGAGTCATACTGTACTATGGCAGAAAACCCTTGTAGCAGGTTCTGGAACTGAGGAGCGGCCAGACACCTGACATTACTTACTTTAGCAACATTGCATTAGCTGCATGGAATTAGCCACAGATAACTAGGGCCTTACTTTCACATTAACGTTCTAACTCCAAATTAACCCTTTTAGAAGAAAATAGTAGTCCCACATGGGGGGGGGGGGATGTTACATATGCAAAATACAAAAAAATTTAGGGTCATCATTTGTGCCAGTGCCCCTAAATCTGCCCGCCTCAGCTTCCAGAGCACTACCCAACAAGAACACATCTTTCCACCTCCGGGACTCCGTTCCAGACCCCAGCACGGGGTTGGCTGGCTGTGAGATCAGTCCGTTGGAATGTGTGAGTGGAATTTCCTCGTCCATCCAGGTGTATTCCTGATTTCAGAACGCCCGGAGGATAGAAGAGGTGGGGAGCTCCCACCTTCTGTGACTGTAACACCTGCATCACCTGTACCAGGAGTCTGCAACCTCTCAAGGAATTATTATTATTATTATATTATATTATTCCAAGAGCCGCAACACACGCATGAATATCACACCCCCACACACATACATATACTGTACACACACTAATAGGTATATACTGTATAAGCATTAACATACGACAATATGTGGGGGAATAAAATGCATCTCACAATAATAAGTCCCTTTTATTTAGCTTTTTTTCATTGTTTTTCTGTGCAAAACAGTGTCATTTACACATACACAATACATACATACACTACCCTCCCCAAAAACACCTACATGACCCCCCCCCCCAAAAAAAACCACACACACTATCCCACCAAATACACACACACACACTACGTCCCCCCCAAATATATATACACCGCAGACACCGACAGGACAGTGAGGGAGAGGCAGCAGCTGGGGTTCAGCAACCCGCAGAGAGCCGCAAGTAGCAGCGGAAAGAGCTGCAGGTTGCCGACCCCTGACCTATACAAACATAAATCAAAATATACCCCATCCGTCCACTCATATCACACCCAGAACTAAAGATACGGGAACGCATTCACAAGTCTCTTCTATTTGGTAGTGCAGAGTAAATGAGTACTTCAGTATTTTATATTTGGGCTAACAATTGATATTATAAGACAAGCTTTCGAGAGTTCCCCTCTCTTCCTCAGATCAGGCAATTGAAGAAGAGAGAACTCCCGAAAGCTTGTCAGTTGTCAGTCCGAATAGAAACGGTCTCACTTAATACTGAAGTACTGATAGTACAGTTACTCTGCACTTTTGCTGCTGGACTAACAAGGCTATTTCTATTTCATTCTTCCATCGGGCACATCCTGGCCATTGTGTGTGCCGAAATGTTGACACTTTCTCCAATTTGTTTAACGCACTGTCAGTATGTGGAGCCGGGGCAAGAAACTCCAGTCCGCCAGGGCCACCAGCAGGCCCGGTTGTATGGATATCCCTGCTTCAGCACCGGTGGCTCAATCAGTGACTCAGTCATAATGACTGAGCCACAGGTGCTGAGGGAGGGATATCCGGAAAAACCTGACCTGTTGGTGGCCCTGGAGGACAGGTGTTGGTCAGTCCTGATGTAAAGGGTCGTGTGACCTGCAAATATACTTGTAATGTTTGGCGGGTTTTCATTTTTACAAACTTTGAAAATGCTCCTGGGACAGTTTGGGGTGTGAAAAAAAACTGCACCTTGCAACGCGTCCGTGTGTCGGGACCCAAGAAAAGCAAAGAGCATTTCTTTTTTTTTTTCAAATTTTTTTTATTGGGTAATTACATGAATACAGACATACATGTGGTTATTTTACAACCCAATGCAATACAACATTTTCTAACTTTTCTGGGAGGTGGGCATATTGAAATGCCCAGAAAATGGGGTCTCCCAAGGAGGGGGAGGCTACAGCTAGTAAGGAAGAGGAGAGGGAAAGAGGGGGGGGGAGGGGGAGGGGTGTGAGGTTGGTGGACTTTTGCCCCCGGCGATCGGCCCTCAGCTTGTTGTTTTTGACTTTACCCGTGACAGTAGTCTGTCATTAGTTTGGGATGTTAGCGTGTTGGAGGATAGTATTGTCCTGTAGCGTTAACCAAGGTTCCCATATCTCATAAAATGGGTTAGATCTCTGTTTTAGAAAGGCAGTGAGCTTCTCCATCTGCATCACCTCGTTAATTCTTTTTTTAATCATTCCCTTAGAGGGGGGGCAAACCTTCTTCCACGAGGCCGCAACTTCACATCTAGCCGCTGTAAGAATAAAGGAGACTAATTTCCTTACTGGTCGGCCGATTTCCTCGATCGGTCTTCCCAGCAGGTAGGTCAGTGGTTCAATAGGGAGCTCGAGGGTTGTAACCTCTTTTATTAAATTTTGGACCATAGTCCAGTATTTCTTAATTTCTGGACACAGCCACCAAATGTGTGCCATGTCCCCCCTTTGACCACAGCCTCTCCAACAAAGATCTGATGCCAGTGGGTAGATTTTGTGTATTCTCACCGGAGTGAGGTACCAGTTGAAGAGTATCTTATAGATGTTCTCTTTTATGGTTGTGCTTATGGATGTTGCGGAGGCTGCCTCCCATATTTCTTTCCAGTCTTCCTTCTCAATGGGCGTGTTTAAGTCAGCTGCCCACTTCAGCATATAGTCATGCTCCGTTGGGGTTTCCTTGGGCCCTAGCATCGAGTAAATTTTTGATATGAGTCCCCTCTGGTCTGAGTCTGGTTTACATAGGCTCTCAAATTGGGTATGCGATGGGAACTCTGGGTTCGGGGACAGTTTTTGGACAAAGTGTCTGATTTGGAGGTATTTAAATACATCCATCTCCTGGGTCTTATGTCTGGCGCGCAGATCCTGAAAACTCAGGAGGCTCCCTAGGGATAGGACATCAGACACTATTTTGATCCCTTTCTTCTTTAATTGGTCGTAATGTCTCGATCTACAGCCCGGTGGGAAGGTGGGGTTGTCAGTGAATGGCGTTAGTTGTGTGCCAGGAGTCGAGAGTTTGTACTTGAGCTTAGTCTTCAACCAGATCCCCCAGGTATGTCTAGTTGTTCTTAGTTTGAATTTTTGTGGAGGCATGTCCTCTCTGTTCATACTCCAGAGGCAGGCCGGCAGAGAAGGCACCTCAGAATAGTGTGTTTCTATTTTAAGCCAGCACCGCAACTTTGGATCCGAATTCCACAATGCTGCTTGTTTTAGTTGAGCGGCCTGGTAATATTTGTTGATGTCAGGAACTCCCATGCCCCCTCTCCCTCGTGGTGACAATAGCACTGACCTGGCTACTCTGGGTCTTTTTCCTTGCCAGATAAAATGGAATATCCTGTTTTGGATATTTTAAATTTCTGAGCCGGGGACATGGATCAGTAGAGTCTGAAAATAGTATAATAGTCTAGGAAGAATATTCATTTTAACGGATATCATTCTACCGATCCATGATATCTGGTAGTCTTCCCATTTGCTCAAATCCTTTTTGATTTTGTCAAAGAGAGCTGGGTAGTTGTGCCGATATAGTGATTGGTAATCCTTCGATACATTCACTCCCAGGTATTTGATGTATGAAGGGCTCCACTTATATGCAAAATTTATTTTAAGTAATTTCACTTCTGGCTCTGTGAGGCTGAGATTAAGGGACTCCGATTTTTCACTATTAATCTTGTATCCTGAGATACTGCCAAAGTCTTCTAGCTCCCTTTGGAGGTTGGGGAGGGAAGTTTGTGGTTGGGTTAACGTCAGAATAATATCATCGGCAAATAAGGAGATTTTGTAGTCTGTGTTTCCAATTGCTACGCCTTTGATATTAATATTATTTCGTATTTTAGCCGCCAGTGGTTCTATGGTGAGAGCAAAAAGGAGGGGGGACAAGGGGCATCCCTGTCTGGTACCATTTTTTATTTGAAATCTCTCTGAGTTTCCTCCCGGGAGTCTGACTATTGCCGACGGGTTTTGGTATAGGGCTTGGACTCCCTCCAGAAATGTATTTCTGAAACCAAATTTCTCTAATGTTTTGGTTAGGAATAGCCAATCTATTCTGTCGAATGCCTTCTCTGCGTCTAGGCTCAAGAGCATTGCCCTGGAGTTTGTGAGGTGGACATGTTCAATAATATTGAAAATTTTCCGGGTATTGTCTGATGCCTGACGCCCCAAGACAAAACCCACTTGATCGATGTCAATTAGTCTGGGTAATATAGGGTTCAATCTGTTGGCCAAGATCTTACTGTATAGTTTAAGATCATTGTTTAGGAGCGATATGGGTCTGTAACTCCCGCATTGCGCCGGGTCCTTCCCTTCTTTATGAATAATGGCAAGGTTTGCCGATGACATAGATGGGGGGATTGGATTCCCTTCCAGAAATGAGTTGAATAGGTTTAGTAAATGCCTATTCAGTATTGGGATGAACTTCTTATAGTATGCATTGGAGAAGCCATCAGGGCCTGGTGTTTTTGACACCTTAGAGGACTTTACTGCGGAAATCAATTCTTCTTTAGTTATTTTGGCATTGAGGGAGGAATTTTCCTCTTCTGTCAATGTGGGAAGCTCGCAGTCGCTGAGGTATAGCGAAATTGCCTCTGATCTCATCGTCTCCGAGGTTCCCCTCTGGGTTTTCAAATTATAAAGTTTGGTGTAGTATTTGGTGAATTGTTCCGCTATTTTCTTCTCGCTATATAACATCTCACCGGACCCACTCCTGATCGATGTGATCTGGGATCTCTTTTGTATACCTCTTAATTTAGAGGCCAAGAGTCTGTCCGCTTTATTGCCCTTATCATAGAATCTTTGTTTAGTCCATTTAAGAGCCTTTTCAACTTTTTCTAGTTGGATGCTTTTTAGCTCGTTTCTGGTGGCGGACAGTACCTTGTAGAGTCTTTTGGATGGGTTTTTTTTGTGTTCTATTTCTAATTTGGTTATTTTCTCTGTCAGGTCTTTTACTATCTTAGCATTAATTTTTTTCCTATGGGCGGCGATTGAGATAAAATTTCCCCTGATCGTCGCTTTATGGGCTTCCCATAGGATTGCAGGCGATGAGACTGATCCACAGTTATTTGTGAAGTATTCCTTGAGGGCTTTTTTAATTTTTGACTCCACTTCGGGGCAGTTTAGTAATGAGTCATTTAGTCTCCAATTATAAGAGGAGTACTTCACAAATGGGACCGATAAGGTTAAGGTAATGGGCGCGTGGTCAGACCATGTTGTTGGGCCTATATCTGAGTCTGTGGATGCCTCTAGAACATTTTTGGTTCCTAGGAAGTAATCAATGCGTGAGTAGGACCGGTGAGGTGTCGAGAAGAATGTATAGTCTCTCTGTCCCTGGTGTTGGGTTCTCCATATGTCTACCAGTGAGAAGTCCTTGAGGATTTCTCTAAATTTCTTCCCTTTGTTCAGAGTTTGGGGTGTGTGCGAGCGACCCGGGTCCAAGGATTTATCCTCGGTCGGATTGAGTGTCATGTTTAGATCGCCTCCCACTATCATAGAGGGTAAGTATTCTGGGTCTATTTCTTCCAGGATTTTGTTCAGGAACACTATCTGGTTTTCGTTCGGGGCGTATACGTTGATTAGGGCTATAGCTGTACCTGAGAGTGTCCCGTACACCACGAGAAATCTACCCTCTGGATCTGTTACTGTTTTTATTAGATTAAATGGGGTTCCTTGGCGGATTAATATCGCAACCCCTCTTTTTTTACTGCTAAATGAGGAAAAAAAGCCCCAGGGGAATGCGTTTTGAAATGTTTTAGGCTGGTCCTGGGATGTGAAGTGCGTCTCCTGCAAGAAGATTATATCCCCTCCTGAGCTCCTCATTTCCTGAAGAGCCAAGCGTCTCTTTCTATTGTTTTGCAGGCCTTTTACATTAAGAGAGACCAGTTTGATTACTGACTGAGTAGCCATAATAATTTTTTGTTAGTAGAGTTTTCTGGGACTTTGCTTTTTCCTACCGCGTGGTTTTGCTTTATTCTCTTATTTTCTCCTTTCGGGATATTGGCCTGCTCTACCCTTAGGGCGCGGGTGACAAAGTTGGGGCTGCTCACCTGGGGCAAAAGGAGAGGGTGGGGTAGGGCAAGGAGGGGGGAGGGGTCGAGAGGGAAGGGTCCCTGCTGTGATAGTCTCAACAGGGGGTTTGGGGAAGAGAAAGAAAAATACTAGGCTTCTAAGTGGCCTAGTGTAACTGAAGACCGGTCGTCTACTGACCGGCTGTCGGGCTTACGGCCCTTGGAGGGTGTAACCGGATCTACCACCTTTCAGGGGGCACGGGGAGTCTTGGACCCTAAAGTTGCTTTATCTATTGCACCTTGAGTTGTTGACCTGGACTGCTGTTATGAGTCAAAGGCCCGGAGGATCAGTTGGCTTGAGCCCCTTTAGGGTGGG
>WSYH01007972.1:0-30981 GCA_036426205.1 Ascaphus truei | reverse complement strand
ATTTGGGAAATAATGTATCAGAGCGTGCTAGAGCTCGCCGTCTCTCACTCTGCCTCTCTCTCAAGTGATAAAGTGACTGAATATATATTATATTGGTATAATACCTGGTGCAACAACTCATAATATACAGAAACAAAAAAACCCACACAGATATAAGACTTAACCGGTTGAAATGTCAAGCATCCGTCCCACCAATAATGAAGGGAAGAAAATCCGCTATATAAAATTACTCAGATTACTATTATTGTGTATTGGTGAAACGCCAACATATTCCGCAGCGCGGTACAATGAAGTACGGCGCTAGGTACATTACACAAACAGTTACAGGTGAGGACAAACATGCACAAACAGGTAACGGGTGCCCTGATCCAGACAGCTCGCACTCTACAGGGAATGAGGGACAATACTGAAACAAGAAGGTCAAGTGGCTGCTCATTGTAGGATAAGGTGGCTGCTCATTTGGTAAGTGGATGCTAATTGAGGTAGGTGGCTCATTGTAGGATAAGGTGGGGCTCTGATATGGCTATTGTAGGATAAGGTGGGCTCATTGTAGATTAGGGTGGGCTGCATTGTAGGATAGGTGGCTGCTCATTGTAGGATAAGGGTGCGGCTCATTGTAGGATAAGGTGAGGCTCATGTAGATAAGTGCGGCTCATTGTAGGATAAGGTGCGGCTCATTGTGGAGGATAAGGTCGGCTCATTGTAGGATAAGGTGGCGGCTTCATTCGTAAGGCGGGTCTGTAGGATAAGGTGCGGCTCATTGTAGGATAAGGTGCGGCTCACTGTAGGATAAGGTGCGGCTCATTGTAGGATAAGGTGCGGCTCATTGTAGGATAAGGTGCGGCTCATTGTAGGATAAGGTGCGGCTCATTGTAGGATAAGGTGCGGCTCACTGTAGGATACGTGAGGGCTCACTGTAGGATAAGGTGCGGCTCTGTAGGATAAGGTGCGGATATTGTAGGCGAAGAGTGTCGGCTCATTGTAGGATAAGGTGCGGCTCAGGGTGGAATATGGTCCAGCCTGACAGCTGATTCAATTAAGGTTTTTTTTGAGGTGGGGGGTGGAGATTGGTCCAGACTCACAGCTGGCCCCAATCGGGTTGGTGGGGGAGGGAGTTGGATGTTCGAGGTAAGGCAAGTATGCTTCCTCGAAAACATGAGTTTTCAGGGAGTTTTTGAACATCTGAAAGCTGCTGAGAGTCAAAGATGACCTCTAGAGCGGTCTTGAGGTGTTGATGACAGTGAGGGAGAGTGTTGATGCAGGTGTGGAGAGATGAGGACGTGAGGTGTTGATGACAGTGGGGAGAGTGTGTTGAGACAGTGAGGGAGAGTGTTGATGACAGTGAGGGAGAGTGTTGATGGCAGTGAGGGAGAGTGTTGATGGCAGTGAGGGAGAGTGTTGATGACAGTGAGGGAGAGTGTTGATGACAGTGAGGGAGAGTGTTGATGACAGTGAGGGAGAGTGTTGATGACAGGAGGAGGAGTGTTTGTGCAGTGGGGCGAGTGTTGATGACAGTGAGGGAGATTTTGTGCATGGAGTGGCGAGAGAGTGTTTGATGACAGTGAGGGAGAGTGTTGATGACGAGTGAGGGAGAGTGTTTGATGACAGTGAGGGAGTGTTGATGCGGCAGAGTGTGTGCAGGAGGTGAGAGCTAGTGAGGGAGTAGTGATGTGGGTTGGAGTGGCTGCTGGGGGAGAGTGTTGCTGCATGAGGTGAAGGGAAGTGTTGATGAGCAGTGAGGGAGAGTGGTGATGACAGGAGGGAGAGTGTTGATGACAGTGAGGGAGAGTGTTGATGACGTGAGGGAGGAGTGTGTGATGACAGGGAGGGAAAGAGTGTTGCGACAGCAGTGAGGTGTAGAGTGTGGGATGACAGTGAGGGAGAGTGTTGATGACAGTGAGGGAGAGTGTTGATGACAGTGTGGGAGAGTGTTGATGACAGTGTGGGAGAGTGTTGATGACACTGAGGGAGAGTGTTGATGACACTGAGGAAGTGTTGATGACACTGAGGGAGAGTGTTGATGACACTGAGGGAGAGTGTTGATGACAATGAGGGAGAGTGTTGATGACACTGAGGGAGAGTGTTGATGACACTGAGGGAGAGTGTTGATGACACTGAGGGAGAGTGTTGATGACAGTGAGGGAGAGTGTTGATGACAGTGAGGGAGAGTGTTGGTGTAGCGGTGGCAGTGGGTGGGGGAAAGAATATGAATTGTGTTTTGGACATGTTTAGCTTCAGGTAACGGTGAGACAACCAGGAGGAGATTGCAGAGAGACAGAGCCACGGGACAGAAGAGAGGGGGAGAGGTCAGGGCAGGAGAGATTTGGACATCATCAGCATAAAGACAATACTGAAAGCCAAAAGATTGTATTAGTTCTCCAAGAAAAGGAGGTCTAGGGTGAGAAGAGCAGAGGGCCAAGGACAGAGCAGCTAACTAACCCGTAGTGGAGTAAAACAGATGTATATGCGTGGAAGGAGAGGTGCATGTAGGATAACACCTCCATTCAAACTCCTGTGTCCGTAAAGGCCAGGCCTGATTGCAGTTGGGGAGATATCAGGTGCTAGAACTGGGGCAACCAACAGCTCATATTTTCCATCTTGCTCCACAATATGTTTTTGTAACTCCAAAGCTATGCTCGCACACTGCTGCGTGCTTCCCTCAACCTCCATATATTGGGGGAGGTATAGAAAGACGCGAGGAGCCGATGTCGCTTTCACAGCTTTTTCGTCCTCACTCAAAAGTTTGGTCAGCGCACGCGACTGTGCAATTGCTACCCCTCCGTATACAGGGGGAGGGGGAATGAGAGACGTGTTGATTTGTCACATACCTCAGGGTTGCGCAAAATGGGGGGGGGGCGGGGGCGTGGTGCTTACAGAGGCCCCGCACTCTTCCTCAAAGCATTTAAATTAAATGCCGGGGAGCGCACACGGCCTCTGTAATTCACTTACCTGATCTCTGGCAGATTCTGGCGACGCGGCATCAAATGACACCGCTGGGTCACATGACGTCGTGATGTCAGAAAACGAAGGAGGATGCAGACTAAAAAGTGTGCGCATCCCTGATATACCTAATTATTTAGGTCACTTTATAATATTTACATACATCACATATTGGTTTTCACAGCAGGGTAAGTACAATACAAGTTTTATAAGCGCTGATATATCTGATTAGAGAACACACACACACACACACACACACACACTTATAAATAGCAAATTAAACCCCAAAGGAGAAAAATTAACATCGCACTCAAGCTTGCCAGTACAAATATTGTAGGATATTTCTATGGGGTAAGCTACATTGCTATGCGAACCTCTTTCCCCTGGGGTTTTTGGGTAACTTTATAAACCAAACCTTTGTTTGTCGGTTTCTGCTGCCACACGGATCCCCTTCTCTCATCCACATGCCACTAAACGTGTTGTTTTCTATTTCCCATTCCTGCCATATCCTGGAATACAGATGAAACATTTAAAAACGTTTCTCGGGAATATTATAGGTCCACGAACCGAAAAGGTTTTTAAAAAGACTGAACTGCGGCTCTCACCCTAAAATCCCGCTGTAGGCGTTCCACCGAAATGACTGCTCATGCTGGGTGAGATTGTGAAAAGGACAGAATTCATATTTGTATCTGTAAGTATAACAAATAGAGAGAGATTTTCACCAATTAAACATTTTATTTTCACTGTGAAAAATATCTCGAGCATTTCTTACACATCATATAGCCTACTTATTCCTTACAATACCATAATGCGAAATATTAAAAGAACAAGGGCATACAGGGTTGGTAAATGTAATAGTATTCTTAAAAAATACTCTCAAATTCTCCCTTACACATGAATAAAACAACCCTAAAATGACCACAGTGTGACAATAGCGCAATTACTGGATTAGCATTTAAAACCAGAGACAGAACATAAAACACAGACAAAGCTCAGTTTTAGCACATCCAGTGAAACTCATACACCGTGACAGTGCCTAAACTATATATGATATAATACTAATAAGTAAAATGGTTTTTAGTTTGACATTTTGGCCAAAATTGTTGTAAGCCCCTGAGCCAACGGCACGCAGACCACATTTTCAGGGGTCCCTAACGTAATATAAATTCTTAATAACCTGTGTAAAACAGGAAAATGATTTATAGAATCTTCAAACTAAAAGACAATTTACTTATTAGATATTTATACATATATATTAGGCACTGTCGTGTATGAGTTTCACTGGTATGTGCTAAAACTGAGCTTTGTCTGTGTTTTATGTTCTGTCTCTGGTTTTAAATATATATTGCCATGCTCAGTAGCACTCCTCTGTGACACTCATATGCTTATATATATGTTGTGGTTATTTTGGGGGTTCAATAGGAACTTGTTAGGTGTCCAGTATGTTTTACTGGATTCGCAGACACAACAATAGAATAGCATTTCAATGATCATGGGAAGCAGTCCTGAAGTTGGCTAAGACACTATTTTATCCGTCACTTCTCTTACTTACGTGGACTCCACAAAATTGAAACACTTTCCAGCAAGCCGAAAAAGATGTGATGGGCCTGCAACAAAACACAAGATGTACCTGTGCACCTCGGGTTATCTTTCACAGCAGTGAAGTGCTCGCGGGTAACTTTATGTGCCGAAGTGAATCAGTGGGCACAAGATAACCCGCATCTACATGTGAAATGGGAGCATTGCCAACTAGTAACTTACATCATTCGCCTTCTGTGTCTTAGAAGCGACAATATAATTTGGTAATGAGCGAAATCAAGGGGACACACACAGACCACAAGATCTCTGTGCTGCAGTTTCTTGGGTGAGAGAGGGAGAAGCATATGTTCCTGATGCAGGGCGAGAATAAGCCAGTGTCTGGAGGAGGCGTGGGCGAGATGATTGTAATGCCTAATGCAGTAATGCTTGTAACGCATTGTACATCCCCCACGACAGGAAATGTTTTTTTTACAAGGTGGAAACTGGGGGTCCCCCTAAACCAAATCGCTACCTTGCCCAGCTCTGAGGCCCACTGAGTTCCCAAGATACGTACAGGTGAAGTGACCGGGTTGAAATCTTCCTGCATCATCTGTTGCAGTTTCCTATTGGATGGCCATTTAAAAGCCCCTTTAGAAACCAGGAAGTAGTACCGGTAACCCCAATATGGAAGTATCTGGGGAACCAGGGGGCTACAGAGCTGAAAATAGTACGGTCCAGCTGCAGGGGACCCCACAGTTCTAATCCACTAAAACAGAGGCGAGTTAGGGGGGGATTGCTTCTTTAAATGAACGTGGTTGGGGCCTTTAATAAGGCAAATTTTATTCTTCCATTTTGAAGGTTTCATTCACCCGTGTGGCAATACACAATTCTGTGCATGTTAAGTTACCAACACGGAATGAGACATGCATGCTGTACATGACGTCTGCTACATGCCACATTCTGCTAATATTCCCAGTTCCTCCTATACCTACGCAACTGAGTAATACCTGAAACTGCTGACGGCTCCGTCTTTGGTTGCAGTTTGTTCATCTGAGATAAAAATGGGTTGTTTAACCTTAAGAAAGATGAAAAAGAAATTAGAAAGCAGCATTAAAATATCACCAGCAGGATATGACAGTTATTGATTAACCCCTGTGCTGACAAAGGGAAATGCAACATTGTTGCCTGTGTATCTGGTGGGGAAGCGGGTTAAGGCCGCACGTACAGTGCCCGCGACGGGCTATGCCGCCCAAAAACAAATACATTGCCACCGACGCGCACGCTTATAGTAAGCGCGACGTCGCAGCGTCGCCAAATTTGGAAGCCGGGAATATTTGATTTTTCAAGGGCTGTCACCTCAAGTGACAGCCCCTGAACAAATCAAATGACCGGAAGCCTGCGACGCCGCAAAGCGAAATATAACTTTCGCTAGCGGCGACGGGTGACGTCACCCGTCCCGGGCACTATATGCGCGGCCTAAAGAGGAATATACTTTGCACGTGTTTTAACAGCCTTGAAAAAGTTTGTTTTTCCGATAGCTTTGGTAGCGATCTGGCTATTTTCATTAACAGCTGCAAAGATAACCAATAGGATAAGCAGCTTGCTATTTGCAACAAGATCTAAAGGAAAGTTCTAAACACATTATATTTAATGGATTATTCTGACTATACTACAAGCTGCAGCAGTGTCTCTACAGAACGCTTGCCGGGAAGTGTCCCGTCTGCACTGCTTTACTCCACATGTTATTTTTCAAGTGGACCAACCATCTTTCTTCAACCAAAATTGAATAGTAACAAGTATGACAAAAGGAAGATTTAGCATCCTTTTGTGGACCTGGAGCATAGAATGTAGGAGTCAAACAAGTCCCCTCTAGCAGGGCAGGATGTAAGTTATACAGATCTCATGTAACACCCAGGCTTGTGTCTGACATTAAAGTAGCACTGAAAGGCATTTTGAATATGCATGTTTTAGCACCTGTGTATGAAGGATTGTGCATAAATGAATGATTTGTGTTGTGGTTTTATAAATGTAAGTTAGGGAGATGCATCGTAATGTGCATATTGACTGACTGACTTATCCGTTCAGTCGAGTACGACTCTCGGCCACTCTATGGATCAGTGTTCTCCATGTCTTCCGATCTATCACGGCTTTTCAATTCTGCTATGTTCAGTCCAGTATCTTTCTTGATGGTATCTAGCCAGCGAGTTCTTGGGCGGCCTCTTCCTCTTTTATCACCAGTCATTCCATGCATGACGTCTTTCTTAGGCGACTTGCTTCACATGATGTGACCAAAGTAAGAGAGCTTCTGCTTTGTTATCTTGGCCTCCAGTGAGATTTTTGGTTTGATCCGTTCCAGAACTGCTTGGTCCGTTATTCTGGCTGTCCACGGACTGCGCAGCAGACGTCTCCAGCCCCACAGTTCAAATGCATCGATCTTTCGCCTGTCTGCCTTTCCCGGAGTCCAGGTTTCGCAGCCATATGTTGCTATTGGGGAAACGATAGCACTGACCAATCTGCATTTGGTTGCCAGGCTGATGTCTTTACTCTTCCAGATATTGTTCATACTTACAATCGCATTTCTTCCAAGAGTCAGCCGTCTCTTGATCTCAGGGGTGCAGTCGCCATCACAATCAATTTTGGAGTCAAGAAGATGAGATCTTTTAACCACTTCAATTTCTTCATTGTTGATCTTGATATTAACGTTCACATTGTTTGCTGTTGTCATGATCTTTATCTTCTTAATGTTCAGGCGCAGTCCAACCTTCTCCCTTTCTTCTTGGACTTTCATGATCAGATGTTCGGGATCCTTCTTGTTTTCAGCCAGCGGGGTGTGCATATTGCAATACCACATATCTTGTGTCCGAGGACTTCAAGTTTTTTTTTTTTTTTTTTTTTTTACAGTCAACCAAAAATGCATTTTCCAAGGCCATGTAATTAGTAATCCTCCCTGAATAACAGGTCTCCATCCAGAGCAAAAAAAATGATTGAAAGATTACATCTGACGCAAACAAGAAGAAAAACGTTGATAGTGTATGTACATGTACTTTAGGCGCTCAATGTAAATATGTTATTAATGGTAAGACTTAAAAAATGACTAAACTGGTACTAAAATTGCTTCACTTTGGGAGTACAAAAGGAGTTGGCGGACAGGCAGAACCCGAGATGTGTTTTAATTTTCTTTGTATTAAGTTAATTTGGTATTGTGTATGATTATCTGATGTATTGTTATTGCTCTGGATGTTCAAAACTTAAATAAAATATGGAAATATATATATTGATGCACTTTAAAATGTTAGACAACGTACCCGAACGTGTTCGGTTCTTCAACAATCTTCATTTTCCCTGCTGCAGCAACATGGACTAAAGAACATTACAAACAAAATGAAACTCAGAAAATTGCAATATTGCTTTTTTTTTTTTTTTTAATAAAACCATTCTGAGTTTGATATTTAACAAATGTATGTTAGATAAGATTATTAGAGGAACAGGAGATCTGATCAGTCAAGGTCTACCTGCCCAGACCAGCTGTATCTATTAAATAAACATGTTTGTGTGATGAGCTGTACAAGATACAGGACTTCTGTGGGAATTGCTTAGAAATGCCTCAATCCAGCAGCAGGAGTGGTACTTGCTTTTATGTTCAAAATATTGGAGGATAACAATGTATCTATTTAGCTGGCAATGATTATCCCCTCCCCCCTAATGTTTAGGGTCAGGCTATCATATTAGGGTCAGGCTGTCATACGTAGGGTAATGTTTAGGGTCAGGCTGTCATATAATTAGGGTTATGTTTACGATGAGGGACTTCACCTGCTAGGTAAATAAGCCTGAACAAGTCCCTTATTATCCGGGCTCCCCTGGTAAATAGTCTCTACCATCTAACAGTGGGCAGAGAGGCAGGGCAGCGGAGTGTAAACAACCGAGTCTCACTAAAGTACCAGCCTGGTGCACGCTGCGGGGGAAAGTGTGTTACTCACCGCAGAGCAGCAGCAGCCGCAGCCCGGACCTTACCCCGGTCCCCATCCTGCGCTCTCCCCACACCCGGAACTGCGACCCACGTGCACCTCCCTCACACCCGGAACTGCAGCCGCACTGCACGATGGGTACACAGCGCTGTCATTTCTGTGGGTCACGGAGAGTGTTTGGCTGCTGCGGTGACTCGGGCGTGCGATAAAGAGAACCATGACCGTGCTTATACACGGGGCGCCGCGTTATTACACCGCGCTGGGGGTTGATTCGGCGTTATTACGGGGGTAGCGGAGAAGAATAGGTGTAGAGAGAAGGAGAAGGTGGATATGTACCTAAGGAATACATGCCAGGGGGTTTAAGTAGTGAGCGAAGAAAGTAAAAGGGAAGAATGCAGGCCCCTTCTATATCCCGCACCACATGCTGGAGAATTACAGGGAGGGTGTTACGTGGCTTTAGATGAAAGAAATGGATTGAGTGAGACGGTGACGTGAAACTGATAATGTTTGTTGTGGACAGCGTGTGTGTGGCAGGGATCCACAGTGGCAGGGATCCACAGAGAGCGACAGCAAGCAGTGTGTGTGACACGGTGAGACAGCAGTGTGTGTGTGTGTGTGTGTGTACAGAGAAGGGGAGAGAGAGAGAGAGACACACACACACAGAATGGGGAGAGAGATACACAGAGAGAATGGGGAAGAGAGATACGGACACAGAGAATGGGGAGAGGGACGGACACACAGAATGGGGAGAGGGACGGACACAGAATGGGGAGAGGGATGGACACACAGAATGGGGAAAGGGAGAGACACAGAGAATGGGGAGAGGGAGAGACACAGAGAATGGGGAGAGGGACGGATACACAGAATGGGGGAGAGGGAGCGACACAGAATGGGAAAGAGAGACAGAGATTGGGGGAGAGAGAGACAGAGATTGGAAGAGAGACCGAGACAGAGAATGGGGGAGAGAGGGACAGAGAAGGGGAGAGAGGGACAGAGAAGGGGAGAGAGAGAGAGAGACACACACACACAGAATGGGGGAGAGAGATACACAGAGAGAATGGGGAAGAGAGATACAGACACAGAGAATGGGGGAGAGAGAGACACAGATAATAGGGGGAGAGACCTAGAGAATGGGGAGAGAGACAGAATGGGAAGGGTGGAACGAGAATGGAGGGGTGGGAACGAAAATGGAGGGATTGGGGGGGGACGAGAATTGGGGTGTGTGTGTGAGGATAGGGGACAGCGAGTGGTGGAGAGACATAAAGGGGACATAAAGCGCAGTTGGTGATGTAATTTGTTTTATAAATATTTTTTTTTAATGTGTCCCGGTTTTTACTTTTGTAAATCTTGTCACCCTACCTCTATACACACAAACACACACTGCAGGACCCACCTCTATACACACAAACACACACTGCAGCCCCCACCTCTGTACACACAAACACACACTGCACGGCCCACCTCTATACACACAAACACACACTGCAGGGCCCACCTCTGTACACACACACAAACACACACTGCAGAGCCCACCTCCACACACACAAACACACTGCAGGGCCCACCTTTATACACACAAACACACACTGGAGCCAGGGTTACCACCTTCTATTGAAGGCTAACCCAGAGATAACATTTTTTAGATCTTTTTATTATATACTAGCTGAGAGCCCCGGCGTTGCCCGGGATGTTTGTGGTGTGGGGGTGGCATTTGGGTGGGGAGTGGTCCACGCGGCCCATGGCGGTGTGCGGTGGTAGTGCTGCTGTGGCTGTACTGATGGTGATTGTATCGGTGTGCTGATTTGGGAGGGTTTGTTGCTGATGTGGGGGTGCGGATGTGGGTGTGCCGATAGGGGAGGTGCGAAGGTGCCAATGTGTGGGTGCTGATGGTGTTGATGGGGGCTGGGAATGGTGGGGAGCCGAGAATGCCAGTGTGCTGGGGGGGCATGGGATACCGGTGTGCTGATGTGGTGGTGCTGGGGATAGTGTGTGTGTGTGTGTGTGTATACGTGTGTGTGTGTGTATACACACGTGTGTGTGTATACATGTGTGTATACATGTTTGTGTGTGTGTATACATGTTTGTGTGTATACATTGTATGTGTGTGTGTGTGTGTGTGTGTATAAGTGTGTGTGTGTATACATGTGTGTATGTGTACGTGTGTGTGTATGTCTACGTGTGTGTACATTTGTGTGTGTGTACATTTGTGTGTGTATACATGTGTGTGTATACATGTTTGTGTGTATACATGTTTGTGTGTGTGTATACATGTGTGTGTGTATACACATGTGTGTATACACATGTTTGTGTGTATACATTGTGTGTGTGTATACATGTGTGTGTATACATGTGTGTGTATACATGTATGTGTGTGTATACATGTGTGTGTGTGTATACATGTGTGTGTGTATACATGTGTGTGTGTATACATGATGTGTATGTATACGTGTGTGTGTGTGTATACGTGTGTGTGTGTATGTCTACATGTGTGTGTGTATGACTCCATGTGTGTGTGTGTACGTGTACATGTGTGTGAGTATACATGTACATGTGTGTGTGTACGTGTCTACGTGTATGTGTGTGTGTCTACGTGCGTGTGTCTACGTGTGTGTGTGTGTCTACGTGTGTGTGTGTCTACGTGTGTGTGTCTACGTGTGTGTGTGTGTCTACGTGTGTGTGTCTACGTGTGTGTGTGTGTGTGTGTGTACGTGTGTGCGTGTCTACGTGTGTGTGCGTGTCTACGTGTGTGTGCGTGTCTACGTGTGTGTGCGTGTCTACGTGCTTGCCATATCAACGTGAATAGACTAATATGAGGCACCATTTGGTTCCTCATGCATTACAAAGGCAGGCAGATGGTAGTTAGCATTTGCACACCAGTAGCATTCTGCCTGGGTATTTCAAAAAACTGCAAAAGTCACTTTATCCAAAATATATGTTCCTCTCTATGACAAAAGTTATATTTTTGAATATGTGTGGTCTTGGGGGGGATCCAGGAGGCTGAAGGCCAAGGTCAGGGTCCTGGCCTTACTCCGTTACCAAATACCAGGTTTTGCAGGTAAACGTTATTCAGAACTGCATATAAGATAACCCCTTAAGTCCAGTTGGGTGGGTGTGATTGCAGGGACACTACCCAGCAAGACAAACATTGTACACAGGGGATAAGCATTTTCATGTTATAAACAAGGGTTAAATCACATTTCTGGAACATCAGCCCCTGTTAAAACCCCTTGTTTTCTGGCGGGTTAGAGGGGCCCTTGGGGAGTAACCCGTTTAATCACGGGCCCAAACCCTCACTATGTACACAGAGCCTCCCCAGAGCTCATTCCTACTGGGGGTGAGCGGACCATGGACATCAAGCCGTGCACCCGAGAAATCCCATCCAGCATTTCCCTGTTCTCAAACCTGCCCGTGTCCCACAGTTAATTAAGGGCTGGAGACTAAGGAACACTGGGCCCGTTGAGTTTTCCTCTTTATTCGGGTACATCCATAGGTGGACCCAGTGATCAAAATGAAAAACCCGGCAACTCATAAAAAATTATTTATTAAAACAAATTTGTGACGCTACCCGGCATGACAATGGACAATGACATCAGTCTAGTGACATGTGCCCATGACAAAGTGTGGCATCACTTGAGCCTCGGCTGCCTTAAGTGCGTCCCGTTAGTCATGTCAAACATGAGGCCGTGTGATGTCACGGAGCGGTCTTTTGTTATGGCACTGGGCATACGTGACATCACCTCTCATTTGGCATGAGCGGATAGTGACGGGCCCAAAGTACACACAGTGTCACACACCACACAGTGTCACACACACACACACACTGTGGTCACCACACAACACAAACCTCATCCCCCCCCCCCCCCAGCTCATCCCCCCCCACCAAAAGCTCACATCCCCCCCCCCCAGCTCACCTCCGGCGACACTACAGATCAGCGGGGGGAGCGGAGCGAGCGGCCCGGGACACTGCGGGGGAGCCCCAACCAGCGCAAACACGCTGGCCTCCTGCCTCACATCCAGTGGAGCGGCGGAACGGTGTTGAAGTGGGATTGGAAGAGGGGACGGATGGGTGAGGAGCATAACCACGGGCCTCCGGGCCGCACGCCTCCTCGGCACCGCCTCAACTTCCCACCCCCCCTTCACATGCAAGCCCAGCCTACCCGGCGCCGCCTGCAACGCTCCTCGCCTCACCTCGAGGCGGAGGACAGCGGGGGGGCTCCCGCCAGCCTGTCCGGAGGGAACCCACACATGCCCCGTTGCTGCTCACCCCCCCTCCCACAGGCCCCTTGCTGCTCACCCCCCCTCCTAACATTGCCCCGTGATGCTCACCACCCTCTCAATTGCCCCGTGCTGCTCACACCCCCCCTCACATGCCCGTGCTGCTCTCCCCCCTCCACATGCCCCGTGCTGTCGTCCCCCTCCCCCCTCCACATGGCCCCGTACTGCTCTCTTTGAAGATTCCCCCCCCCCTGCCACATGCCGTCGTCGGCTCCCGGCCGATCCAAGCCCCTCCGTACAAGATGACTGCAGGGGTCCGCTCCCGGTGCACGAGGGAAGATGCTGTGCAGACTGTAAGGTATAGAGCTCCCCCACCCCCCCACACATTCCTTCATCTCCAGCCGTGATCCCTCTACAACACACAAACACACCATCACACACACTTATAATCGCTATACATAAGACCACACAACACCACACCCACACCCACATGTAGACACCACACACACATGTAGAACACACATGTAGACACACACAAAGAGGTAGACACCACATGTAGCACACACTCTACGACGTAGACATACACACAACACACACAGACACAGAAACCCATACGTAGACACACACCACACACGTTAGCACACACACGCAGACACCACCACACCGATACAGACACGATACAGGACCCCCACGTAACACACAGACACACGATACACACAGACACACGGATACACACAGCAGACACACGTATACACACCGAAACACGTTTAGACACAACACACGTAACAACACACGATACAAACCCACCCAGACACACGTATACACTACTATACATACAGTAGATACAACTATACTAGTATATACACACAGCAACGTAACACACACACACAAACACACAGCACACGAGTACCACCACAGACCACAGCACACCGTACACACAACAAACGTAACACACACGACACACAACACACACACGTAGGAACACGTATACACACAACACATGTACACACACACGTAGACACACACACGCACACACACGTGTACACACACGTATACACACACACACGTATACACACACGTGTACCACACACGTATACCACACACGTATCACCACAGGCACAAAGTTGACACACGTTAAACGCAGACACAGTATACACGCAGGCACAAGTACACACGCAGGCACCCCACCAGTACACACGCAGGCACCGCGTGCACACGCAGGCACACGTAGACACGCAGGTACACGTAAAACACCACGCAGACCACGTAAAGACAAGCCACACACGTAGACACGTAGAACAGCCAGACACACGTAGACCAACGCAGACCACATAGACACGCAGGGGACACAAGTAGACACGCGACACACAGACACACGGGGGAGAAACGTAGACACACGTAGGCAAACACAAGGAGACAGCACACCACAGTAGACACGTACACACGCACACACACGTAGACACCACCCACACGTAGACACGCAACACAACGTAGACAGCAACACACCGGGACACGCACACACACGTAGGCACGCACACAGTAAACCACAACACACACGTAGACACAAACACACAGAGACACACACACACACACGTAGACACACACACGTAGAACACACACGAGACACCCCACCACAACGTCGGACACAAGCACGTAGGACAAACACATACACGTAGACCAGTACCCCACACAAACATGTACATGTATACTCAACACACATCATGTACACGTACACACACACACATGGAGTCATACACACACACATGTAGGACCTACACACCCCCACCGTATACACACAACAACACACGTATACATAAAATAATGTATACACAAACACAGTATACCACCCACACAACATGTATACACACACACACATGTTATACACCACATACATGTATACACACAATGTTACACCACAAATGTATACACACACACACAAGTATACACACAATAACATGCCCACGTGCTGCTCACCCCCCCGCCACATTGCCCCGTGTGCTGTATCACCCCCACATGCCCGTGTGCTCACCCCCCTCAACATGCCCGGATGCTGCTCTCCCCCCCTCCACATGCCAGTGCTCTCTCCCCCATCACCCCTCCACATGCCCCGTACTGCCTCCCTGAGGCTTCCCCCCCCCCTCAACATGCCCTCTGTCGGCTCCCGTCCGATCCCAGCCACTCCGTACCAAGATGACTGAGGGTCCGTCTCCCGGCCTGCGACGAGGGAAAGATGCTGCAGACTGTAAGGTAAAGCAGCTCCCCCCCCAGCACCATTACCTTACTCTCCAGCCTGATCCCTCCGTACACACACACACATATCACACACACACCATAATATATTATATCTTATACAAAGGACACACACCACCACACACAAGGTAGACTACACACACAGTAGACCACAGTAGACACACACAAAGATTGTAGAACACACATGTAGGCACACACACACACACGAGACATACACACACTACACAGAACACACACCAACACACGTAGAAACACACACCCACGTAGACACAAACACACACACACCGCAGAAGGAACACACACAACACCTATACAGACCCCTATACAGACACAGTATACACACAGACACACGTATACGAACAGCAGACACACGTATACACACGGACACACGTATACACACGGACACACGTATACACACGGACACACGTATACACACGGACACACGTATACACACGGACACACGTATACACACACACACAGGTATACCACACAGACACACGTATACACACACACACACGATACACACAGGACACACGTATACACACAGGAACACGTCACACACGTATACACACACACGTATACACACGTACCACACACACGTAGACACACGTTTTAGAACACACAAGTAGGCACAGTAAAACAAACACACACACGTAGACACACGTATTACAAACACACAACAGTCACACAGCACGTCGGGACACACACACTCACACAAGTGTACACACACGTATACACACCCACAGTCATACACACACGTGACACACACGTATCACACACACGTATACACACAGGCAAACGTGACACACGTATGTACACGCCAGACCACACGGATACACGGCAGGACACGTACACACGCCGGCACACGTACACACGCAGGCACACGTTAGACACGCGGCACACGTAGACACGCAGGTACACGTAACACACGCAGACACACGAAAGACACGCCCACACCGTAGACACGTAGACCGCGCAGGGACAAACGTAGACACGCAGACACACGTAGACACGCAGACACACGTAGACACGCAGAACAACAGGGACACACGAGACACGCCAGACCACACGTAGGCATCACAACGTATAGACAAGCACAAACACGTAGACACGTACCACACGCACACACAAGGTAGACACGCACCCACACACCGTAGACAAGCACACACCGTAGACACGCACACACACGTAGACACGCACACACACGTAGACACGCCCACACGTACACACATCACACACACCACACGTGAGACACACACACGTCGACACACAACACAACACGTAGACACACACACGTAGACACACACACACGTTAGACACACACACCACCGTAGACACCGCACGTAGACAAACACACTCACGAGGACACGTCACACACACAATGACATGTTATACTCACACACATTACACGTACACACACACACAGGATCATCACACACACTGTAGACCATCACACACAACACACGTATACCACACACAACACCACCACGTAGCATACACATCATGTATTACACACAAACAATGTATACACACACACATGTATACACACACACACATGTATACACACACATACATGTATACACACACATGTATACACACCATGTATACACACACACAATGTATACACCACAAATGTTATACACCCATGTGTATACCACACACACATGTATACACACACACAAACATGTAACGAACGCTCCCGTTGTATCTCTTCTCCCTACTCGACCCTTATGGCTCCACACCTTACCTTTTGTAGTTTCATCTCTTTCACTTTCCTCTAGTTCAGATCGATATTCTTGACCATACCCCCCGTTGAACCCCTATTTCTCCCTCCTTCCCTCTTCCTACATATAATTTTCCCGACGTTCGACTTCCCATTCTACTCTCTTTTTCCACTTCCAATCGTTGTATTTTCTTCCTATTCTTTTGTACAATAGTTCCTCCCTTCTATTGTTCCTCATTCTTTTCTCGACCTTCAAACTTCCCTTAACTCTCGTAGTGCACTCTACTCCCTTTTATCGTTTTCTTCTCTGGCGCTGGCCTATTCCCGCTCGCCCAGCTCCTAATTTGTTACAACAAACCATGTATACACACACATGTATAAACACACAAATGTTAACACAAACAAATGTACACACACGTAGACATACACACACCGTACACAACACACAGGTATTACACACACACACTTTACACACCACCAAACTACACAAACATACCATGTATACACACAAACATGGATACAAACACAAAAACATGTATACACCAATGTATACACACACACGTGTGTATACACACCCACACCACACGTATACAAACACACAACACACACATATCCCAAGCACCCACACCAGCACACCGGTATCCCATGCCCCCCAGCCAAATGCATTTCGGCTCCCCACCATTCCCAGCCCCCAAAAACACCATCAGCACCCACACATTGGCACCATTCGCACCTCCCCTATCGGCACCCACCCAACTATCCGCACCCCCCACATCAGCAACAACCCCTCACAAATCAGCACAACGATACAATCACCATCCCAGTTTAAAGCCACAGCAGCACTACCACGCACACGCCTGGGCCGCGTGGACCACTCCCACCAAATGCCACCCCCAACACCACAAACACCCGGGCAAACGCCGGGGGGAGGCTCTAGCTCAGTTATAAATAAAAAGATCTAAAAAAATGTTATCTCTGGGTAGCCTTCAATAGACGGTGGTAACCCTGGCTCTAGTGTGGTTTGTGTGTTATAAAGGTGGGCACCTGCAGTGTGTTTGTGTGTGTGGAGTGGGCTCGGCAGTTTTGTGGTTGTGTGTGGGTTACAGAGGTGGGGCCCTGAAAGTGGGTGTGTGTGTTGATAGAGGTGGCCGTGCAGTTGGTGTGTTTTGTGTGTACAGAGGGTGGGGCTCCTGCAAGTGGGGTTAGTGTTGTGTTTGTATTGGTATTAGAGGTGGGGCCTGCAGGGTGTGTTTTGTGTAAGAGGTAGGGTGACAGATTTCCAAAGTAAGTAAAAAACCGGGACACATTAAAAAAAAAATATTTATAAACCAATTACATCAAAACTGACGCTTATGTCCCCTTTATGTATATCCACAACTCGCTGTCTCCCGATCCTCCACAAACACACCCCAAGTCTCGTCCCCACCCAATCCCTACTTTGCGTTCCCAACCCGCCATTCTCGGACTCCAACCATGACCCATTCTGTCTCTCTCCCATTCTTCTAGGTCTCTCCCCCGATTATCTGTGTCTCTCTCTCCCCCCTATTCTCTGGGTCTGTATCTCTCTTCCCCTTCTCTCTGTTGTATCTCTCTACCCATTCTGTGTGTGTGGTCTTCTCTCTCTCTCCCCTTCTCTGTCCCTCTCTCCCTTATCTGTTCCTCTCTCCCCCATATCTGTATCGGTTTATCTTCCAATCTCGTCTCATCTCCCCCAATCTCCTGTCTCTTCCCATCTGTGTCGCTCCCTCTCCCCCATTCTGGGATCCGTCCATCTCCCCATTTCTCTGTGTCTTCTCCCTATCCCCATTCTCGTGTATCTCCCTTTCCCACTGTGTGTCAATCCCTCTCCCCTTCTGTGTCCGTCCCTCTCCCCTTCTGTGTCGTCTCTCTCCCCATTCTCTGTGTCTATTCCCTCGCCCCATTCTTGTCGTCTCTTCACATTCTCTGGGTCTCTCCCTCTCCCCATTCTGTTGTGCCGTCCCTTCCCCCTTCTGTGGGTCCGTCACTCTCCCCATTCTGTGTCAGTCCCTCTCCCCATTCTGTGTGTCCGCCCTCTCCCATTATGTGTCCGGGCCCTCTCCCCATTTCTGTGTGTCCGTCCCTCTACCCATTCTGGGTCCGTCCCTCTCCCCATTCTGGTGTCCGTCCCTCTCTCCATTCTGTGTAGTCCGTCCCTCTCACATTCTGTGTCTCCGTCCCTCTCCCCATTCTGTGTCTCGTCCCTCTCCCCATTATGTGATCCGTCCCTCCCCCATGCTGTGTCCGTCCCTCTCCCCATTCTGTGTGTCCGTCCCTCTCTCCCATTCTGTGTGTCCGTCCATATCACCCACTCTGGGTGTCCGTCCCTCTCCCCCCTCTGGTGTCTTGTACCTCTCCCCTTCTGTGTGTATGTCCGTATCCACATCTGGGTGTCGGTCCTTCTCCCCATTCGGTGGTCCGTCCCTCCCCATTCTGGGATGGTCTTGTCCATATCACCATGCTTGTTCAGTCCCTCTCCCCATTCTGTGTGTCTGTCCCTCTCCATTCGGTGGGTCTCTCCCTATCTCATTCTGTGTGTCGGTCACTCTCCCCATTCTTGGTGTCGCGCCCTCTCCCCCTCTGTGTGTCCGTCCCTCTCCCCATGCTGTGTCAGTCCACTCTCACATTCTCTGTGCGTCATCCACTCTCACCTTTCTGGTCCGTCCCTCTTCCATTCGTGCTCCGCATCTCCCTTCGGTGTGTCCGTCCCTATCCCCATTCTGTGGTGTCCGTCCTCTCTCCGTATGGGTGTCCGTCCTCTCCCATTCTGTGTGTCCGCTCCTCTCCCAGCTGATGGTCCGTTCCTTCCCTGTGTGATTCGGGTGTTGGACCTCTCCCTTCTGGTGTGTCCCCCTCTACCCATTCTATGTCTTGTCCCCTCTCTCCCCATTCTGTGTGTCCAGCCTATCCCATTCTGTGTGTCGTCCTCTCCCAATTCTGTGTGTCCGTCCCTCTCCCCATTCTCGTGTCCGGATCTCTTTCCCCATTCTCTCGGTGTAAATCTCTCTCCCATTCTGTTGTGTGTGTGTCTCTCTCTTCTCTCCCCTTATTTCCCTCTCTCCCCTTCCTGTCCTCTCTCCCCCATTATCTGCGTTTCGGTCTCTCTCCAAGCTCGTCTCTCTCCTCCCAAATCTCTGTCTCTCTTTCCCATTCTGTTGTCGCTCCCTCTCCCCATTTGTGTAAATTTTTTCCGTCCCTCTCCCATTCTCGGTGTCGCTCCCTCTCACCATTCTCTGTGTCTCTCCTTTTCCCCATTCTGGTGTCATCCCTCTCCCCATGCTGGTCCGTCCCTATCCCCCAGTCGTGTCCGATCTCTCTCCCCATATCTGTGTTCTCTCCCTCTCCCCATTCTGGTCCGGTCTCTCTCCCCTTCGATGTGTCTCTCCTATCACATTCTGGGTCCGTCCCTGCTCCCATTCTGTTGTGTCCGTCCCTCTCCATTCTGTGTTCGTCCCTATCCCCATCTGGTGTCCGCCCTCTCCCATTCTGTGTACGTCCATTCACCCATTTCGTGTGTCCGTCCTACTCCCCCATCTGTGGCCGTCCCTATACCAATTCTGTGTGTCCGTCCCTCTCGCCATCTGTGTATCCGTCCCTCTCCACATTCTGTGTACTCCGTCCCTCTCCCCAATTTCTGTTTCTCAGTCCCTCTCCCCATTGCTGGTGTATCCGCCCTATCCCAATTGCTGTGTCCGTAACACTATCCCATTCTGTGGGTCCGTCCCTCCCCCATTCGTGTGTCCGTCATCTCCCCATTCTGTGTGTCCGTCCCTTCTCATTATGTGTGTCGCCTATCACCACTCTGTGTGTCCGCCATTTATCCCACATTCTTTGTGGTCTGTCCCTTCTCCCATTCTGGTTGTGCTGTCAGTTCCTCCCCATTCTGTGTGTCGGTCCCTCTCCCCTTCTGTGTGTCCGTCCCTTTCCCCATTCTGTGTTGTCTGTCCATCTCCCCATGCTGTTGTCCGTCCCTATCCCCATTATGTGTGTCTGTCCCTCTCCCCATTCTGTGGGTCTATCACTTTCATCTTCTGTGTTTTCTGTCCCTCTCCCCAGTCTGCTGTGTCCGTCCATCTCCCCACTCTGTGTGTCAGTACCTCTCCCCATGCTGTGTCCGTCCCTCTCCCCATTATAGTGTCCGTCCCTATCCCCAGTCGTGTCAGTCCCTTCCATTCTGGGTTCCGTCCCTCATCCCATTCTGATGGTCCGTCCCTCTTCCCCCATTCGGTGTCAGTCCCTCTCTCCTTATGTCTGGGTGTCGTCCCTCTCCCCATCTTGTGTCCGTCCCTCTCCCCAGCTGTGTCCGTCCTCTCCCAATTCTGGTGTCGTCCCTCTAACAATTTGTGTGCTCTCCCTCTCCCCATAGCTATGTCGCCCTCTCCCCATTCTGTGTGTATCCCTCTCCCATCGTGTGTCAGTCCTCTCCCCATCTATGTGTGTCCGTCTCTCTCCCCTTCTCTGGTAGTCCCTCTTCCCCCTTCTGTGTCCGTCTCTATCTCCATTCTGTGTGTCCGTCCCCTCCCCATTCTGTGTGTCGTCCCTTCTCACATCGTGTGTCCGTCCCTCTCCCATCTGTGTGTCCGTCCCTTCCCCATTTCTGTGGTCGTCCCCTCTCCCCATGCTGTGTCCGTCCTCTCCCATTGTGTGTCTGTCCTTACCAATCTGTGGTCTCCCCTCTCGCCATTACATGTCTGTCCCTCTCCCCATTCTGTGTGTCCGTCCCTTCTCCCCTCTGGGTGTTCCTCCCTCTCCCCATTCGGTGTGTCCGGCCATCTCCCCATCGTGTGTCCGGCCCTTCCCATTCTGTGTCTGTCCCTATCACCATTCTGGTCCGTCCCTCTCTCCATTCTGTGTGTCCGTCCCTCTCCCAATTCTGGTTGTCCGTCACTCTCCCCATGCTGTGTGTCGTCACTATCCCCATTCTTGTCTCTACTCTCCCCATTCTGTGTGGCCATCACTCTCCCCATGCGGTGTCCGTTCCCTCTCCCCATTTCGGTTTACGTCCTCTCCCCTATTGTTGTCTGTTCCCTCTCTCCATTCTTGGTGTGTCTCCCTCTCCCGATTTTGTGCCGTACCTCTCTCCATTATGTGGGTCCGTCCCTCTCACCATTCTGTGTGTCCGTCCTCCTCCCCTTCTGTGTCGTCCCTCTCTCCAATTCTGTGGTGTCCGGCCTCTCCCCCCTTCTGTGGGCCGTCCCTCTCCCCATTCGGTGTGTCCGTCCCTCTCCCCCTGCTGTCCGTCCCTCTCCCATGCGGTGGGTACGTCCCTTCTCCCCATGCGGGTCCGGCCTCTCCCCATGCTGTGTCCGGTCTCTCCCCATGTGTGTTGTCTGTCCCTCTCCCCATGATGGTGTACGTTTCTCCCCGTGCTGTGTGTCCGTCTCTCTCTCCCAATTCGTGTGTCCGTCCGCCTACCCATTTGTGTTGTCACTCCCTCTCCCATGTGTGTCGTTCTCTCTCACCATGCGGTGTCCGTCCCTCTCCCGATGCGGGTCTCTCCTTCACCATGTTTGTCTTCTCTCTATATCCCAGGCTTTGTCGGGCTCCATGCTGTTGTATCCTGTCTCCCCATGCTCTATCTCTCTACCCATGCTGTGGTCCATGTCGCTCCCCCCAGCTGGTCTGCCTCCCCATGCGCTTTCCTCCCCATGCTGGCTCATGTCTCTTCTCCCAATGCTGTGTCTCTCTGTCTCTCTCCCAGGCGTGTCTCTCTGACCATTTCCCCATGCTGTGCTTTTTCTCTATCCCCAGGCTTGTCCTCTCTCTCTTTCTCCCCCATGCTGTCAACTCTCTCTCCCCATGCTGCCACTCTCTCTCTAAATGCTGCACTCTCCTCCGAGCTGTCACCTCTCTCTCTCTCAATGCTTTCACTCTCTCTCTCCAGGCTGTCACTCTCTCTCTCCAGCTGCCACTCTCTCTCCCTGAGTCAATCTCTCGCTCCATGCTATGCACTCTCTCTACCCACGCTGCACTCTCTCTCCCAATGCTGTCACTCTATCCCCCCATGCTGCACTCTCTCTCCCCCATGCTGTCACTCTCTTCCATGCGTCACTCTTTCTCTCCCCAAGCTATCCTTCTCTTTCTCTCCCCATGCTGTCACCCACTTCCCCCCATGCTGTCACTATATTCCCCCATGATTTCTGTCAATATCTCTTCCCATGCTCTCCCAATGCTTGTCACTCTCTCTCCTATGCTGTCACTCTCTATCCCAGCAGGCCACTCTCTCTCCCCATATGCAGTCACCCTCTTCCCATGCTGTAACTATCTCTCACATGCTGTCTCATTTCTCTAACCTAGCTTGTCTAAGTTCTCTACCCATGCGCTCCTTTATCTCCCATGCTTTTCTCTCCTCTTTACAATGCCTCCTCAAATGCTGGTCACTCTTCTCCTCATGCTGTCACTCTATATCCCTCAGGCAGTCCATCTCTCCTCCCCATGCAGTCACCTTCTATCCCCATGCTGTCACTCTGTCTCCATGCTGTCTCTCTGTCTCGTCCCCATGATGGTCTCTCTGTCTCTCTCCCCTGCTGTGTCTATTGACCCTCTCTCCCATGCGGTGTCTTTTTCTATCCCCAGTGCTGCACAATCTCTCTATCCATGCATGTCACTCTCTTCTCATTGCTGTCACTTCTATATCTCCAGCTTTCACTCTCTCTCTCCATGCTGTCACTCTCTTCTCTCCATCTGCCAATATCCTCTTCCAGCTGGCACTCTTCTCTCCATGCTATCACTCTCTCTCCCCATGCTGTCACTCTCTCTCCCCATGCTGTCACCTCTCCCCCCATGCTGTCACCTCTCCTCCCTGCTGCACTCTCTCCCCATGCTGGCACTCTTTCTTCTCCCAAGCTATCTCTCTTTCTCTCACCATGCTGTCAACCACTCTCCACCCATGCTGTCACGCTAGCTCCCCCCATGCTGTCACTCTCTCTTTCCCATGCGTTCCCAATGCGTCAATCTCTTCTCATGCTGTCACATCTCTATCCCCAGGCAGTCACTCTCATCTCCCATGCAGTAACCCTCTCCACAATGCGTCACTCTCTTCCCCATGCGGTCTCTAATTCTCTCCCATGTGTCTCTAGTTCTACCCATGCTGTCTCTATTTCCTACCCATGCTGTCTCTCCTTCTCTCCCCATGCTGTCAACTTCTTCTCCCCAGTGCTGTAACTTCCCTCCCAATGCTGTCAAACATTCTCTCCCCTGCGTCACTCTCTCTACCCATGCAGTCACTCTCTCTCCCACATGCTGTCACCCACTCTCCCCCCATGCTACACTTCTCTCTCCCCCATGCTGGCACTACTCTTCACATGCTCTCTCCAATTGTGTCACTCTATCTACCAATGCGCACTCTCTCTCTCCCCATGCTATGTCACTCTCTTACAAATTGAAGTCACTCTATCTCCCCATTGTTGTCACTCTCTCTCCCCATTGGCGTATCTATATTCCCCAGCGTATTCGTTTATTTCCCCATGCTGTTTGCTCTCTTTGCTCTCCCATGCTGTATCTATTTCTCTCCCATGCTGTCTCTTTTACTCTCCCCATGCTGTCTCTCTTTCTCTCCCCCCACCCTCTGCCGCTTAACCCACCCCCACCGCTGCTAATGCTAACACGGCCCCCACCCTCTGCATGCTTACCCGCACCACACTATGCGCTTAACCCCACCCACCCACCACCTCTACATCTTACCCCGCCCCACCCCTTGCTCGCAAACCCAACCCCCCACCCTCTGCATCTTACCCCCGCCCCCCACCCTCTGCAGATAACACCCACCCCCCACCACTGCATTCGTACCCCGCCCAACACCCCTCTGCCACTAACCCCACCCCCAACCTCTGCATCTTGACCCCGCCCAGCCACCATCTGCAGCTAATACTACCCCACCCTCTGCTCTTACCCAGCCACCCCACCCTTGTCGCGAACCCCACCGCCCAACCCTCTGCAAGCCACCCCACCCCCACAAACTCTGCTAGTAATACTGCCCCACCCTCTGCATCTTACCCACCACCACCCTCTGCAGCGAAACCACCCCCAACCTCCTCTGCATAGTACCCCGCCCCACACCCTCTGCCAGCAAAAACCCCACACCCACCCTCTCTCTCTCCATGATGTCACTCTCTCTCCCCAGCGGGTCACCTTCTCTCCCCATGCAGTCACGCTCTCTCCCCATTGCTGTCACCTCTTCCCCCCCGGCGGTCACCTTCTCCCCATGCTGTCATTCTCTCGCACCATGCTGTCCACTTCCTCCCCTCAATGCTGCCACTCCTATCCCCATGCTGTCACTCTATCTCCCCCCGCTTGTCACTCTCTGCCCCAAATGCTGTCACTCTCTCTCCACCCATGCTGTCACTCTATCTCCCCCCATGCTGTCACTATCTTCAACCATGCGGTCACTCTCTCGCCCCCCCATGCGTTCACTCTCTATCCCCCGTTTTCACTTTTTTTTCTCCCCCCAAGCTTGTCAAGTTCTCTGCCATGCTGTCACGATCTTGCCATGCTGTCACTCTCTCTAACCATGCGTCAATACTCGACCCATTGCTGGCACTATCTCTCCCCCCATGCTTGCTGCCACTCTATATCCCAGTGCGTGTCACTCTCCCCCCATGCTGTCTTTTCTCCCCAGGCTGTCTCTCTTTTCCCCTATGCTTGTCTCTCTTCTCTCCATGGGTCTTCTCTTCTTCTCATGCGGTCTCTCTATTCACCCCATGCTGTCAGATCTATCCGTGCTGCACTCTTCTCCCCATCTGTCACTCTATATCCTCAATCTGGCACTCTCTCTCCATCGTCACTCTCTACCCCATAGGCGGTGCACTATCTATACACATGGGTGTCACCTGCTTCCCCATGCTGTCACGCTCTCTCCCAAGCTGGCAATCTAGATCTTCCATGCTGTCACTCTCTCTCTCTCCATGATGTTTCTCTATCCCCATGCTGTCCTGTCTCTGCCTCCATCTGCCATTCTCTAATCCATGCGTAACTCTCTCTCGCCCATGAATGTCACTCTTCCCCATGCTGTCACTCTCTCTCCCATGCTGTCTCTCTTTCTCTCCCCATGCTGTCGATTTCCCTCCCCATGTGCTGTCCTATTCCTCTCCCCCACCCTCTGCTGTAACCCTGTGTGATCCCACTACGAGGCCACTATATACCCCACCCCCACCGTCGGACACCTAACACTCCCCCACCCTATGAATATTTACCCCCGCCCCACACTCGCCGCTAACCCCACCCCCCACTTACATCTTACCCCACCTACCACCTCTCCGCTAACCCACCCCCCACCCTCTGCATTCTTACCACCGCCCCCCACCCTATGAAGATACACCACCCCCACCCTCTGCATCTTACCTCGCCCCCACCTTCTGCCACTAACCCCACCCCCACCCTATGCATACTCACCCTGCCCCCACCCTCTGCAGCTAATTACGACCCACACTCTGAAATCTGACCGCCCCCCCCACCCTCTGCCGCAACCCCACCCCCCCAACCTCGCAGTTAAACCCAACCCCCACCCCCCATCTGAAGAGCTTAATAATGCCCACCCTCTTCATCTTACCCACCCAACCCTCGCGGCTAAAACAACCCACACCATTGCAATCTTAACCCGCCCCACCACGCAGCAAAACCCCACCCCCACCTCTCTCTCTCCTGCTGTCACTCTCTCTCACCAGAGTTCACCTTCTCTCCCAAGAAGGTAACGCTCTCTCCCCTGGGTAACCTTCTCTCCCCATGCTGAATCTCTCTCCCAATGCTGTCACTCTCTCCATCCATGCTGTAATCTCTCTACCCATGAGGCCACTTCGTCTCCCCCTGCGGGGCCACTCTCTTCCCCCCTGCCTGTCACTCTCTCTCCCAAGCTGTCACTCTCTCTCCCAAAATATGTCACTCTCTCCACCCATGACTGGCACTCTCTCCCCCCCATGCTGTCACTCTCTATAACCCCATGTGTCACTCTATATACACCCATGGGTCAACTCTTCCCCCCAAGCTGTTACTCCTCTGCCATGCGTCAATCTCTCTGCCCATGCGGTTCCTCTCTCTAACCACTGTGGCACTATCTCTCCAATGCTGTCAATCTCTATCCACATTTTTTTGCTGTCACTCTCTCTCCCCATGACGGGCCTCTCTCTCCCATTGATGTCTCTCTCTCCCATGCTGTCTCTCTTTCTCTCCCTAGGCTGTCTCTATCTCTACCCATGCTGTATCTCTTCTCTCCTCATGCCAAGTCTCTATCTCCCCCCCATGCTGTTCACTCTCGTCCATGCTGCACTCTCTATCCCCCATCGGGTCCTCTTCGCCCCAATATGTAACCTCTCTCTCCCAGCTGCACCTCTATCCCCATGGTGTCATCTCTCTCCCCCATGGGGTAACTCTCTCTACCCATGCTTGCTCACTCTCTATCCCCAAGCTGTCACTCTTATTCCCTGCTGTATATCGTCTCTCAATGTGCTGTCCTATCACCATGAGTCTGATTCTCTCCCCATGTGCCAATCTATATCTCCATGCTGCACTTCTCCCTCCCCATGCTGCACTCTATCCCCTCGCACTCTCTACAACCATGATGTCTCCTATTTCATTTCCCCTGCTGTCTCTCCTCCTCTCCCCCACCCTCGCTGCTTAACCCCACCCCCACCTCTGCCCGCTAACCCCACCCACAACGTCTGCAAGCTAACAATTGACCCCACTCCTCTGCACCATTCTTACCCCGCCCCACCCTCTGCCGCTAAACCCCACCCCCCACCATCTGCATCTTTACCCCGCCCCCACCCTTGCGGTAACCCCACCCCCACCCTATGCATCTTAACCCGCCACCCCCCACCCTCTGCAGCTAATACTTGACCCACCTCTGCATCTACCCCACCCCACCTCTGCAGCTAATACTGCCCAACCTTTTGCATCTTACCCCGCCACCCCTATGCTCGCTAACCCCACCCCCACCCTCTGACATCTACAGCACCCCCCACACTCTGACACTAACCCCACCCCCACCTCGCAGCTACCCCACCCCCCCACACTATGTGCAGCTACCCAACCCCCACACTATCTGCAGCTAACCCCACCCCCCCACCCTATGCAGTAACCCCAACCCCTCTACCCTCTGAAGCTAACCCCACCCCACCATCTGAAGCTAACCCCACCCCCCAACACCTCTTGCAGGAACAATCAACCCCCAACCCTATGGCAACTCCCAACACCCCACTCTCTGAAGCACCCCACCCCCCACATCTGCGCTAAACCCAACCCCACGCATCTGAAGCTAACTACTGCCCCACCCTCTGCATCTGACCCCACCACCACCACTCTGTGGATAACCCCACCCACCACCCATCTGCACTTCTACCCCGACCCCACCCTATGCAGCAAACACCCCACCCCCACCACCTCCCTCTCATGCTGGGTAACCTTCTCTCACCATGCAGTCGACGCGTCTCTACCCATGCGTACCGCTATCCCATGCTGAACCTTCTCTCCCAATGTGTCACCTTCTCTCCCCAGATGTCATTCTATGAGTACACATGATGTCACTCTCTCACATCATGTGCAAATATCTATACCCCTGCGGTCACTATATCTCCCCCCGCGTCACTCTCTATCCCCCATGCTGGCACTCTCTCTTCCACCCATGCTGTACTCATCTCTCCCACCATTCTGTCACTATCTCTAATCCCCATGCTGTCACTCTCTCTCCCATGTTGCACTCTTCCCCCCAAGCTGTTTACTCGCATCTGCCCCATGCTGTCACTCCTCTCTGACCATGTCGTGTCACTCTCTCTCACATTGCGGTCAATCTATCTCCCCATGATGTCACTCTTACTCTCCCCATGCGTCACTCTATTCTCCCAATGCTGTTCACTCTCTCTCCCCATGAGTCTACATCTCCCCATGTGTCTTCTTCTCTCCTCTAGGATTGTTCTTCTGTCTTCCCAGGCGTATCTCTTCTTCTCCTCATGCTTGTCTATCCTCCCACCCATGCTGTCACTCTCTCTCCATGCTGTTCACTCCTATCCCCAATCGGTCACTCTCTCTCGCCCACCAAATCTGTCACTCTCTCTCCCATGTGTCACTTCTTCCCCTGGTGTCCACTCTCTCTCCCCCATGGTGTCACTCTCTTCCCCCTGCGGTCAATACCTATCCCAAGCTGTCAATCTCTCTCCACATGCTGTCTCTCTCCCTCTCAGCTCCATTGATGTTTTCTCTCTCCCACATGCGTCTTCTCCTCTCTCCACTGCTGGCCCACTCTCTCGTCGCAATGCTTTGTCATCTATATCTCCCAATGCTGTCACTTATCCCCATGCTGTAATCTCTCTCCCCAGGCTGTCTCTCTTTATTCCCCATGCTGTTAATTCTCTCCCCCACCTCTGCTGCTAACCCCACCCCCACACTCTGCAACCTAACCCACCCACAACGTCTGAATTTACCCCGCCCCCCACCCTCTGCGATAACCCCACCTCCCACATCGCATCTTACCCGCACCCCCCACCTCGGCAGCGAAAACTGCCAACTCGGCAATTTACCACACCCACCCCTCTGACCTATACGGCCACCCTCTGCATCTTACCCGCTCCAACCCTAGTGAGCTAACCCCGAAACCCCACCATCAGGCATCTACAGCACACTCCCGCACTCTGCCGTAACCCCACACCCCAAACCCTCTGCAGGATAACCCAATCCCCCGACGAGCAGAGCTCTAACCCCACCACCCCACACTCTGACATGCTACCACTCCCACCACCCTCTGCAAGCTACCAACACCACCCACACACCCTCTGCAGCTAACCCCCCCCCCCAACTCTGCAGCTAACCCAAACAACCAACACCAACGGAAGATATTAGCAATAAAATCAACCCCCCCCACTCTAAGGCAAGCTAACCCCAACCCCCCACCATGGCACGGCAGTAACCCACCCCAACCGCTTGAAAGATAACCAACCCACCACCCTAGCAGTAACCCCAACACCAAGCCCCCCCAACCCCTAGGCAGCCTAACACCACCCCAAACCCTCTGTCACATACCCACAACCCCCCCCAAAACCCTCTGCGGTGCAGCAGAGCTAACCCCCCCCCCACACCATCCCAGCTAACCTCACACAACCACCCTCGCAGGTAACCCACCCCCCCCCCCCCCCCACCCTCGGCAGCGAACCCCGAACCCCCACCTCTGAGACCTTTTTTGAAACTCCAAAACGGATTCCCCAAAAACAAACTGTTTAAACACGGACAAGACGTTGTAAACAATGGTATTTGAGGACCAAGATCCATTTTGAAGCTTCCAGCGAAAGAGTCCTGATTCGAACTCAAACGCAACACACCGCACCCCCTTTTGTCACTAGTTTTAAATACCGTGGGCTATGGTTGACTCAATTGAACATGGGTGCACATTGAGACCATGCGACAACCAAGACTATTGCAAACTAGGGTTATTTACAGGACAATATCATCCCTAAGCTGCTTGGTCAGAAAGGATTGCACAGAAGATGCGAATGCCCATATGACTCTGGAGACATGAATGGACGTCACCTCAAACCCACATTAGAACTTGGACACCCTATAACAATGTCAATTTGTCGTTGTGTCTCCATGCAACCTACAACAAACATCACTGCGAAAGCTCAAAGAAATAGATTGGTCCCAGCACTTGGTATAGGCGCAAAGGCACCTCCGGTCTGCCTTTAAAATTCTTGGACAAGCCACCCCCAGGCTACCGGAAACTAAGCTACTACCCATAACACTGGCAGTAATATCACTCTGAGATCAGACTCAAAAGACTGGCATGGTCCAAGACGGATCAACAAGGTATCGGCCGGTTCTCAGCGTTTTTACCTGCACCCCAAAACGACACAACGACGACCAGAGACTCTCACATCAAACCGTGTAAGTTCTTTAAAATCTAAAGATGTGTGTCTCACATTTTTGTAACTAGTCCGTAGGTTCATTCGCCATAAAATAGTTTCTATAATGTGCACGGGCAATGTGGTATATATGTATACCGGTATTAGAAAAGGTATTGGTAAACCATGTATTAGTTGTCTATACTCTGTGCCAGGACATCTTATGGAAAAACAAGAGGTAACCTCAATTTTTACTCCTGGTAAATATTATAAATAAACTGGATTCCATTTAGTCCCAACATGAAACCTCGACCCAGCTCGGGGCTGAGCTACAGATGTGACTGAAATTAGCATTCTAAGCCAATTTTCAAAAAAAAACTGTTGCAGGGACAGGATTCCATGGTGACAGCACACGTATCTGTGCAAGAGTCTGTGACAACCCAGCTTGCGGCCATAATCCAGGTTGGATATTGCCAAGGTAAGTTTCTTCCTGAGACGCAGCAAAAGAGATTCCAGACATTTAACCAGATGA
>WSYH01000817.1:122596-161157 GCA_036426205.1 Ascaphus truei | reverse complement strand
AGCTAGTCGCCGAGGAGGGAACATCTCCCCTCCTAAGAAGAGAAGAAGGGCGTGGCGAAAGAAGACGGAAGAAGCCGGAAGAAGATGGAAGAAGATGGAAGAAGATGGAAGAAGACCCCAGAAGACCCCAAAGAAGAAAGAAGACACAGACGTGGATTTGTTATGGTTTTTTATTTTATGGCTTACCTGTGGATTGGTTCCTGTGCTTCCGGGTTGCTTGGATTTCGGAGACTGGACATCTAATGGTGAGTAAACAAAAGAAAAGTTTATTATTTTTACTTTTACAGGTTTTTATGATTTTTCATTCATGTCTTTTATTTTTTCACTCCCATTTAATGCCCGTTAATGTATCTATGTATATAATACATTCACGGACACTGACTGGGTGTATTGTATGTGAATTTTGTATGTAACTGCATTGTATTTTATGCTGTATTATTGCCCCTGTATGTTATGTTTATCTATCTGTATGGATAGACATACAGGGATAATAATTGATTGTTTGGCTCATGTTTAGGTTCTTTTCCTGTATGGATAATGTATTTAGCATCTTTATTTTCTCATTGTTGTGAATAATGTAATTTCTATTTAGCTAATGGCTTCTTTATGGTACTTAGATTAGAATGGTGGTGGTTACTTTAAATTACAATTGTTTTGGCAATGGTTTGGCTTTAGCAATTGAATAGGGAATTGTATGATTGATTTGTATTGTATTTTAATTGTTTGAGGAAATGGATTAATTGATTGATGCTAATTGTATTGATGTTGGTTAGTTTCTAATTGATTTTCAGGATGGCATTGGTGGTTATGGGACATTGTTCATAGTGTATTTTATTGTTACATATATTTTGCATAGTGTTACATGATGCACAGATTTATTGCATCATGTACACACTCTATGCAATTGTGTGACATTTCATATACATTTGTGGAGCTGCTGATTTGTTGGCTTATATTTGCAATAGATGTTAGATTTATTGTACAATGTGGTGATATTAAGATTAAAAATTCATGTTTTGATTTGTGCATGTTTTATGTGTTTCATAATGGGCAAATAATATATTATCCATATTTGGATAATAGTTATTTTGCACATTATTGTACTGTATGTGTTGGGGGGGGTGTATTGGCCCCAAGGGTATGTGGGTAGGCCTCCCTTGTCGGTAGTGGGTGAGGGTGGTTAGACCTCACGGGGTGGGGGGTTAGTGTGGGAGGGTATGTAGGCCTCCCAAGTGGTGGGTGAGGGTGGGTTAACCCCTTAATGACTGTAGCGGTTAATAACTGCTATGGTAATGAAGGGGTTAGGGGACATTACATTGACTATTGTAATTGTTGTGCATGTTTTGCAGCACCGTAGTGGCATGGGCAGAATGAAGATGAGGATGAAGACGTGAAACAGGGAGAGGGTGAAACAGGGAGAGGGTGAGAGGGTTTTCAGGGCCCAATCCGGGCCGTGGGAACCATTTATCAAAATGTGACGTCATAGGCCTATAAAAGCCTATGTCGTTTCATTTTGAAGGTAGACGCCGAGGAGGGAAGACCTCCCCTCCAAAGAAGAGAAGAAGGGCGTGGCGTAAGAAGACAGGAGAAGACCCCAAAGAAGAAAAGAAGACCCCAACACTGACAGAAAGGATTACAAATAGAAGAAAGAAGACACCGTTGTGGATTGTAAGGGTTTATAATTTTATGGTTACCTTTGGATTGGTTCCAGTGCTTCCGGATCCCCTGGATTTCGGTGAGTGGGCATCTAATGGTGAGTAAACAAAAGAAAAGTTTATTATTTTTACTTTCACAGGTTTTTTTGATTTTTTATTCATGTGTTTTATTTTTTATTTTCCATTTAATGCCCCTGAATTGATCTATGTCCCTATGGATATACATACATTCAGGGACACTGAATGGGTGTATTGTATGTGATTTGGGGATGTACTGTAAATGCATTGTTTTTTATGCTCTATTATTGGCCCTGTATGTTATGTATATCTATCTATATGGATATACATACAGGAATAATAAATGATTGTTTTGCTTATGTTTATGTTCTTTTCATGTATTTCAAATGTATTTAGCAGCTTTATTTATACATTGTTGTGTGTAATGTAATTTTAATTTTAGTTACATGTAATTTTTATTTTTATTTTTCAATGTTTTTATTAGGCATTTTTAGAAAATACAACATTTCTGACATATTTCGTAGCCTAACATTTTCCAAAACATAATTTTTAAAGGGGGGGGGAAAGAAAGGCAACCTAAGTTGTCCAGGAAAGAGGGGGGGTGCCTTCATTGAGAGAAGGTAAAGAGGGAGGGTGGTGGGGTAGATGAGGGGGTGTGAGGGAGGGGGGGGGGGGGGGACACCCATAAGGAAGGAGTCCCTGAATCCGAATTTTTTTAATGTTTGGTCTAGGAACAGCCAGTCAATTCTGTCAAAAGCCTTCTCTGCGTCTAAGCTTAGTAACATAGCTTGTGAGTCTGTAAGGTGGGCATGGTCAACTAAGTTAATGATTTTACGGGTATTGTCTGAGGCCTGGCGGCCCAGGGGTAGTCCTTTATTTGTCCCGGGACTGCCTTTGCTCTGCAATCCTCTCTGAAGCTCGGACGGGTATGTCATCTCTGTCCCTATCTCGTGGCCGTCCATCCGGGCGGTGTTCCGGCTGGAAGGGCTCCAGCGGGAGACCCAGGGCTTTGGCCAGGTGCTCCATGTCCTCTGGATGGCGCAGGGTGAGGAATTTGCCCTTATGGGAGACCACAAGTTTGAAGGGGAACCCCCATTTGTAGGATATCCCCTTCTCACGGAGGAGTAGGGTCAGGGGGCGGAGGGCCTTGTGACGGTCCACGGTCCGCTTGGACAGGTCATTGTAGACCTGCAGCTGCTCGCCTCTGAACGCGATCGTGCTCTTCCCTCTACTTGCTGTAATCAGCCTTTCTTTAGCTGAATAGCTGTGTAGGCGCACGATCGCGTCCCGCCGGCGGTTAGGGTCCTCAGAGCGGGGGCCCAATGCCCTGTGTGCCCTGTCCATCTCCAGGTCCCGCGGTTCAAGCTCGGGGCAGAGGAGGAGGAAAAAGTCAGACAGGTAGTCTCGCAGGTGTGAGGGCAGCACAGCCTCAGGGATGCCGCGGATGCGCAAATTCTGCCGGCGATCCCTGTTCTCCTGGTCCTCCTGGCTGTCCTTTAAGGCGTTGATCTCATGGCCCAGGCGAATAATTTCTTCGTCTGCGTCAGTTTGGTGGTGCGCAGCCTCATCTAGCCTGGTCTCCAGCGTGGTTGTTCGTTCCTGCAGGCCGTGGATGTCCTTCCTGATCTCTGCCACAGCCTCTTTTAGGTTGGTTTGCAGGGACCGTTGGAGCTTAGTGAGTAAACCCTCTAGGTATTCTTTAGTGATGCCTCCGTCCACGAGTGGGGTGGCCTCAGCGGGGCTTGGTGGGTCATGGGGGCCTTGTTTGCTTTTCTGGCCTGAGGCCTGGGGGCCATCTTGCCTCTTATTCCCCGCCTCAGCGGGCCGCTTTGCGGGCGTAAAGAAGTTCCCCACTCCCTGAGTTGGAGGGTTTTTCCCCTTAGATGTCATCCTGACAGGTTCAGGGATTGATTTGCGGGTTTTTTGAAGTTTTTTGGTGGGCTAATACTTCTGCAAATTAGGGTTTAGTCGGAAGGGTCTCTGGAGCTCTTCCTTCAGCCGACCGTCCTGTGTGACGTCATCGACATGCCCCCCATTACATGTAATTTTTAATGTTTCATTTCTGGTAGTTAGATTTGAATGATGGTGGTTACTTTGAATTAGAATTTATTTGGAAATGGTTTGGCTTTAGGAATTGAATAGTGAATTGTATAATTGATTTGTATTGTATTGTAACTGGTTTAGGAAATTGATTAATTAATTGATGGTAAATGTATTTATGTTGCTTAGTTTCTATTTGATTTTGTGGATGGCATTGGTGGTTAGGGGACATTGTTCATAGTGTATTTTATTTTGAAATTGATTTTGCATAGTGTTACATGATGCACAGATTAATTGCATCATGTACACACTCAAATGCAATTGTTTGAGATTTGATATATATTTGTCTAGGTGCTGGTGTGTTGGGAGAGGAGCTATCATTTATTTTTAAAAGTGCTGGTGATGAAATGTGCAGCTGGTTTAATTTTATTGCAATGTGCTGATGTTGAGATTCTGATTTCATGCTTTTATTTATACATGTTTATGTAATCCTTAACTATGTATTTGTATATTGGTGTTATGTATATATATATATAACCCACTGTACAAATTAATGGAGGTAATTAACCCCTTAATTACTGTTGTGGTTATTATCCGCACAGGTGATAATAAGGTTAACTGGCATTTGAAAATATATATATTTTTTCCAATGGTGGCCGTTTAATACCCGGATGCCCACCATTGCCAGGAGGTAAGTAGAACTCCATGTATTTCTGCTGATTTATGCATTTAATAATTGGCAAATAATCTATTATCCATATCTGGATAATAGTTATTTTGCACATTATTGTTCTGTATGTGTTGGGGGGGGTGGGGGGATTGATGTATTTAATGTATAGATCAGGTTTATTTTTTTTACATACAGGGTTGGTTCCTTTTGGTCTGCGGGGGACCTCTGGAGACCACCTGAGGTCTCCTTGGGCACCAGGCTGAAGGTGTCCACAGGGGATACCTGCGGGGAAGAACCGGTGGCCCCACGTCTGTTTGGGGCACCGCAGACCCGTAGGGACCACCTGTGGGCCCCCAGACCCATGTGGGAACCACCTGAGGCCCCCAGACACCTGTGGGTCTGACATGGGGCCCCCCAGACAGTGACCCACGGAGACCACCTGGTGGACCACGGTGCCTGGCGGGGGACCACCCGTAGACCTCCAGACCCTGTTTGAAACATGGTGCTGGGCTACTGTGAGGTCTATGGACAACCTTCAGGGCCACCGGGGACTCCCGTGGGCCTGGGGTATTAACACTGTATGTAAAATAATAAATCATGTATTTATGGTGGGGCACAGGTGGTGGGTTATGTATTGAAAAAATATAATGATGTTTATTGTGGGGCTGTGTATTGTTTTTCTTGTGGGTACTGGGGGTGGGGGAAGGGGGTATTGGCTCCAAGGGTATGTGGGTAGGTCTCCCACCTGGGTTAGTGGGTGAGGGTGGTTATGCCTCACGGGATGGGTAGTGGGGGAAGGAATTTAGGCCTCCCGAGTGGTCCCCTTAAGGACTGTAGCGGTTAATGACCGCTAAGGTGATTAAGGGGCTAGGGGATATTACATTGGCTATTTTTATTCTTGTGAATGTTTTGCAGCACCGGAAGGACGTGGGCAGGATGAAGATGAGGATGAAGACGGCCTTCATCGTGGGTGCCTGGAAAAGGTAAGTGTAATATGTATTTACTATATTTACTGTATTTATTGTAATTTATATGTATTTAAAATGGGCAAATGCATTATTATCCATATGTGGATAATAGTAATTTTGCCCATTACTGTATTGTATGTGTTAGGGGGTGTATTTAGTTATAAATATTGTTTATTATTTTTGGAGGCACAACATTGGTACCGCAGGCCGCGGGTACCCTGGGTCTCCCGCGGGGACCCCGGGACGGCTGCAGGGACACCCGCACTCCCGTGGGGAACCCCGCTTGGTGAGCCGGGGACCTTCGGACCCCCGCGGGGTCAGCCGGGGACACCCGCGCGACCCCCGGCCTCCCTCGGGGACCCCCGCGGGGTCAGCCGGGGACACCCGCCGGCCTGTTGTATGGGTTTTGCGCATGCAAAAATGTAAACAAAGAAATTTTTCAAAGTACAGCTTTTTTATCACCTGCCTTGAGCTGGCGATCTTTTTTGAACGCAACTTTCGCGTACGATAACTTTGCGTAGCTTAGTGAATCCCGGAGAAGGGCAGAATTGAACGCAAACAGGTTATCGTACAAGCAAAGTTGGACTTTGAAAAATTTCCAGGAAAAAGTCACTTTAAGAACGCAAAGTGCCTGTTTGCGTGGCTAAGTGAATCGTGTTCGGCGGAACATCGCGTTCTAAGAGCGCTTTGCGCTCTTAAAACGTCTTATTGGCGCTTAGTGCATAGCCCCCTCACTCTCTAACTAATCCAAAGAAAGAAGACAAATCAGCAGACATTCCAGCACCAACATCAGATGAGCCACTCAGGTATTCTGCGTGTAGACTGGGGAATAATGACCTCCAAAGTTCAAAGGGTTGTAAGTTATTCCTGCTTATCATCCATAAGCAAGATCATTCTGCAGATCCCACAGTAACACCACCTGGGACGTCCAAACGTAGAACTCTTGCATGGAAAATTCTATAGGCACGCTTGGACCACAGGGATACTTAATAGCCAGTTGGCTGCGTTACAACATGTGAGCACTTTCAAAACGATCCAAAAACGACATTCTACTTTGTCATATAGTACAATTGTGACAGTGCTTGTCTACTGATGGAACCAGGCAGAACAATCATTAACGTGTGGCGTGCGGGGTGTAAAACTTAATGAGTCTGCTCTGTTTTTCATTTACAATAGCATAGTCTTGTATAATGCAAGTAGCAATACGGCCCTTAGCAATTGAAGCACAGCTGAAACAAATCTTTCTACCCACCTGCATTAAGATCAAACACTGCTAAACATCACATATAACAACACAAAGAGCACAACACATATAAAGCATATAGTAGCATGCCATGTAAAAAAAGTGAATATATTGTATTATAGTAAGCAAAGCATAAAAACTAAGCATACTAGTACCATCAATCATTGTATCCTATTAAACTGTAACCCTGTGAGAATCAATCGCTTTGCATGTCTACCTGAATAAGTAGTAATTGTGGATTTTGCAGGTGGATGGGAACAATTTCATATGCTATGAAGTTGCCTGTGCAGGAAAGTATTTTATTTCTATTCCTTTCGACGGACCTGACCTCTTCTTTAGCGGCTTCACCACATAATAAGTAATGGTCTTACTCTACAGTAGGTGGTAGGGAGAAGAGAGTGACCATGATCATACAGAACCAACGTATTCCGGCAATGTGAGAGCTGATGTAGGGGGTTCCGACTGAGTTCCTTTTTACCGTTCTCTCTAGAAAACCAGGAAAAGCAACGTGACGTTCTCATTGCAGGAGAGGGACACCTGGGGTGCCAGTACTAATCACACAGTGAGAATGTCATACGGACATTGTAAATAATAACACAGAAACGCTTGCCCTTTGCATGTCAAAAATACTAGTAAGGAATTGAAAGCCAATACTTTACTAACCACTAAAGATACAAAGGCTTACTCCACACATGGTCGCTACGTGGCTTTATCCCCCACCCTGGAGAAGTTACCCTGGTGACCAATAGGGTTGTTGGCCCTGAAAGAGAGTAATTGGTACAATCAAATGTAGCCCTGTGTAAAATTGGTGTTACATATCTCTCTCTTTCTGACAGTAATCCCTGGTAAGTAGGCAGGGTTGCCAGTAGTCATCATGGAGGTTTGCCCTCAAACCCTGTGATGTGTCATATGTAGCAAAGGAAGTGACAGCATGCTCAGTGTCCACTGTTAGTGACACAGAGGTGGGTCTTTCTGGAGCCTATATATTGCACAGCACTTCCAAAAAGTTAGTTGTTGCTGCTCTTTCAAGTAAGAGTTCAAGGGTGTGTCTGCAACAGTTCAAGTCTGTCTATCCACCCAGTTAAGTGACAAACAGATTCTATACTGTGTCCAGGGCTCTGGCACAGCTTGTGGTCTCCCTTAGGGGAGAGGTGGAAGAAACCTAATTGGCAAACTACAGAATCAGGAAGGACCTTCCTTGAGAGGTACAACATGATGAGGTGCGGCTAAGTGTCGGCCGCTATGATGGGCAGTCTGCCATGTACCGTGCCAATAAAGATGCCCTTGTTCAAGAGACCCATCTTGTCTGATAATGGAGTTATTCAGCAGGAAGATGCACCTAGGAGTTCTCTTCCAGAAACTCCTCCCTGCTGTCGTGGGGATCTGGAAGGGATGGAGGCACTGTACCAACTGTGAGTAGAACTCAGCACACTACCTCAGACGCCTGTCATGGTGAAATCCCCACTACCAACGAGCGGGAGACTCAGGAGTCCTGTTGCCAGCAGGTGCACCACACTACACAGACATGTAACTGGGGCAGAGTTTACACATTTGTGGCCCATGTGAGATTGGGTAGGGCTTGAACCGTTGCACAAAAAAATGGTTCTTCTGTAGCTGTTAAGGATATTAACCCATTGTGCATACCTTTGTGACCATAACCGTTATTAAGGTCTTAACGGAAAAAAACCTATGTGCGCCTTTTGTATCTACAGTAACATGCCAGGTATAAAGTATATTGCAATATTCCTGGCATTTGATAGTCACGGGGGGGAAGGGGCACTGTCAGACTCGATGAAAAACTAAAAATATTGAACGCATGTCGCCTGTTTTATCATTATTTTTGTCTCCTTTGCCAATACTCACATACCATTCTAACAAACTGCTTCTTTCTGGGGAAAAACAATGAATGGCTATTTTTTTTATTTATTACAGTAATTTTGAGGAAGAAAAAAAAAAACATTTAATAGAAAGAGAACTAATATTTAAATGTTTTTAAAGGTGAAGCCCCTTATTCATAGTATAGTTTATACAGCCCAATAAATCAAGATACTTTGCTTCAATTTTGTGCATCAAAGCAAGTGATTACAGGCAGTCCTCGGTTATCCAACGGAATCCGTTCTGGAAGTAGCGTTGGATGGTGAAACCGTTGTAATGTGAGTCCCATGTTAATCAGTGGCGGTGAGCGTTGGATAACGCATTCCAGTGTCGTAAAACGGCCCATAGGGTTGCATTGTAAAGCGTTGGATATGCCATTCGTTGTAAAGTGAAACGTTGGATAGCGAGGACTACCTGTATATGGAGTGGTTATTGTGAAGCTGCTGTACAAAGCTATGCAACAGGTTTTGCATCTTTTGCTATACTGTAGTTGTCCATTCTGCATCACAAAAATCTGCCGGGTTTAATCTAGCATAAATCTACCTTGTTAATAGTTCCCCATTAAATGTAAGTAAATTGTTTAACAAGTTTCTTACATTTGTCAAGCATTGTAAACATATGCAGAGCTACTTATGAAGTAAGACAGATGGTGCTGACAAAAAAAAAACACCTATTTAGCTTAAAATGCTTTAATTTAAGCACATAGTACTCTCATCAATTACTGCTCGATGCTGAGATTGGTCTTGTTTATAGAAACACAATTTGTACAAAATATGCACAGTTAATATAAATTTTGAAATCCTCTTAAAGTAAATTGAATAAACAAAAAGATAGTGTAGTAAAAGTTAATAAGCTTGTTATGATAAAAGGTTGAATTTGTTTTTATAGTAAAAAAAAAAAATCGAGGAAAACTGCTCTATTCAATTCAGCATAAGCATGATTAAATACTGTAGGTTTTAAAAAGCTCAATAAATTAAAAACAGAGCTTGCGTAGTTTCAGACACGGGCTAGAGTGCGTAAGTATAATGGTTTGATTTTATTACAAAAGCTTCAGTTCTCCCATCTCACTTCCAATTATCAAACATATCAGAAGAAACTAATGTTTGTAATCACTTGGTCCACTTCCCTAAAAATTCTGCACTAGCCGCAATATGAGGCCGTTCCAGTTCCCCGATTACTAGGGACTTGCATTGCTCTGTAACTATGCAGAGTTGTGCCTGTGCCAAGAGACACTATATAATGGCAATCAGTGAACAACTGTATCACACTTACCGCAATTTGTAAGAATTAATCCCCAGAATTAGAACAGCTCAGCTGTTCACCACCAGTAGGCATGCCTCAAGGGTGTAATTACCTCCTAATTATTGTCATGTATTAACCATTAAACATATTCAGAGAGAATCTGTTCTTTTGGGAAGCACTGTTAATGTAAAATATAAGTTGGTAAACCCATCAGTGCCAGAGAGACCTCGGATGCATTGTAGACACCTCGGGCACTAGAGGAGTTAATAGGCAAATCAAGCTACTAAATTATTTCTACATTTCATGTGAAACTACAATGTCGTTTTATGTGACATGAATACAGAGAGACACCTCGTGTCTGGGAACCCCAAAAATCATCATTGGACGAGATGCAAGGGAATCCTGCGCAAGCAATAATGCAGGGCGCTGAATAGGGGCTTAGGTTTTACAGTATCCAGAATAAAATAGGAATCAAGTGGGGACAATCATGAATTGTATATGATATGTACTGTACTGTACTTAGACTATTAACTGCTGACTATTCATTTTCCCTTTTAGAAGTTAATTCTAGATTTTGTCATTTATTATTTTTTATCCTAGTGGTAAGATGTTTGCTCTGCAGCAAAAGGTCGGTAACCTTTTTGTTGTTGGAAGACCCTTAAGGTAGCTGGTGTTGCACAAAGCAAGTCCTTCTTTCCTGCACAGGTCGTGTTCATCGCTCTCCCTAGAAACCTAGCAAAAGCACCGTGACGATCTCAGAACATTAGAAGGCCCCTGGTGTGCCAGTCCTGGTAATACCCTGAGAATGTCATACGTGCATTCTCAGAACAAGCAGCCAAGCCAACCCTTTGTTACCAGTATTGGGTCCCAATCATTGTACCAGGAGAGGCCCTCAAAATCATCTGCAAAAACTCACTACCTTTGGATATTTGCATATAATTAAAAGGAGATCACAAATTGGTCTGAACAACTGTAAATTTCATTGGGCAACCGCAGGCAAAAGTGTATGATTTTGCCCATTTTTAGAATAGTAAATGTTGCCTTTCTATAGAGGTCTTTTTTTTTACAGTAATTGATTTTTTTATCCTGTGTCACATGCTACAAAGTGGTGCAAACACCAAAACAAATAGCTTGGCATGTTGCTGGTGTTATCCAAGTGCAACATACTAAAGGTTTTCCTTTTCTAGTTGATGTTGTGCTCTGCACCACCATATTTTTAATTGCTTGCAAATAATAAAAAGGGGAATGTTTATGCAAATGTGGGGATTCCTGCACCAGACTAATGTAGATGGATCAGAGCACTAGGGATTTTCAAGCAAAATTTATTGTGCCAAAAAGAAACACAATGTTTCGGCCTGTAACTGGCCTTTATCAAGAGAAGTGGCATAACAAGTGATTACAATAGTGTCCTTCATATAGTCCCACACAAATTAAAGGGTTTTTTCATTTTCTGATGTGTGGCATTTATCCTATTTCAATCCGTAGTGCTCTGATTTATCTATTTTAGTTTGGATTCACTCTGGATTATTGGCAGGCTGTCCATGGAACCCTAACCATCAGAATAGGTTTATAATAAGATCAAATACAGTGCAGCAGTCTTTGGGTACATATAACCACATTTGTATTGAGTTTGTGTTAACAAACATACATTTATTTACATGTTAAGATATCTTTAATAAGATGAAGAAAATGCTCTTCTGTTAATTACTTAACATGCTGTAAGACGATTTTATGATTAGCTCCATTGTACAAGCACCAGCTCCTTACTGCTTTAACTACGGGAGTGCCGGATATCTTTTTTTTATATATATATATATATATATATATATATTATATATGTAACGGGGTTTCCCCCACCCAATCGCAGATCACATGGTGTGGGGGCAGGAAACATACATGGTTACTAATTGTGGTGCATAACCTGTTGGCTCACAGGAGGGCTGAGCTTCCGCCACGGGGAACCTGGGGTAATATTACTGTGGACCACTTACGTATAACGATGCAGCGCCTCCACCTGCGATGGCTCCCACCAGAGGGGGAGTAGTTCCTCGCAGGACAATCAATACTCACACACAAAATATATATATGGGACTTTACTTATTCCGCAACACAACATATAACCACAACAGTTTGCATAACCTGTGTCCCTTCCTGGAGGAGACACTTACTGCGCCATGCAGGACGCTTACGCTAATTTGCACCACAGCGGGCGCTACCACCTCTAGGCGTCACGGCGGACGCTACCACCTCTAGGCGTCGCGGCGGACGCTACCACCTCTAGGCGTCGCGGCGGACGCTACCACCTCTAGGCGTCACGGCGGACGCTACCTCCCAAAGAGTGATCCCACCCTGTGTCCAGTAACCCCAACCCAATGTCTCGCACTCCCAAGTCATATACCAATGTGTGTGTGTGACTGCGCAGCCACTATGTCTGGTGATAGACCTTGTTGGTGCACGTGAGTTGTGGGTTACCTGCCCGGGCTCCAGCCAAGGGTGCTGCTATATCACTGGGGTTGGATCCACCGGGATATCCTCCTACGCGTGGGGTGAATTCCAGCGCGGATAATATCACCGTACAGCTCCGCACCGTCTCTACCTTAGTTAGGGTCTGTCTGCTGCCAGTAGGCCGCAGTCACGCTAGCTGGGCCTCCGTGGAGATAGTCCAGCTCCCTCTTAGCAATCCGAGCAATGTCCGTGATACACTCCTAGCAAATATATAATGGGGCAGGGTCCCTAACCTAGGGCCTGTCCCTACAATACTCAGCTGGGATGACTCAGGGCTATCTGGGGCCTAGGGGACTTGCTGGCCTAGTGCAGAGAGTCACAGACCCCTTCACCCTACCTCCTTCCCCTAGCAGCTCCAGTCACCAACTGCTTTTCTCTGTCTGCTTTGTGCTGCCAGACTCACAGCACTGCCTCAGACTACCGCAACAATGTTGCAGACCTCCAGGTGCCTCTTACTGACAGAGGCAGCACAGCAACAGGAACTCACTCTAACAACTAACAACGCGCGCTCGCATACCAGAAGGAGGGGGTGGTGCGCAAGGGGGAACCTGGCTACATATATATATATATATATATATGTGTGTGTGTAGCCCCTGTATGTAAGAGCGGGCTACTTATCCTTCTCCTACTGGAGTAAGCCCTGGTAAGGGCAGGTGCCAGTAGTAACCATGGGTTTTCCCCCCTTCAAGCCCTGCCTGGAGTGATGGAGGTGGGCCCCCTGACTCTGTGCAGGCCTAGACAGAGGGGAGGTACTGCTGACATCATGAGGGGCAGGGCTGACTCTATTTAGTGGGCTGTCCTGTGTGTGTCTGAGTTCAGTTGGTTCTGTCAGTTCGTGCTGTGAGTTGAGTGAGAGCTGAAAGAAAGAGGTGGCAGTTCAGAATGCTCAGTTCTGTGAGGATGTCAGTCTGAGCTGGAGCAGAGAGCAGAGTGTCAGGACTGGCAGTCTGTGGAGAGCCTGGAGGGAGTATGTGGAGTGATGTCCTGGAGCAGAGGAGAGTGCTGGTCTGAAGTGTAGTAAGTCCCAGCAGAGCGCATGCCTGACCTGAGAGGCCCTGCTCAACGTGAGAGTGATATTTGTAGGAGAGACCTCAGAGCCCCTCTGAGTAGAGCGGACAGGACTATAGAGGTGGACCACTGCCCCTCACCTATTTAGGGGGTGAGGGGAAGGATATCTAGCCTCACTCCTAGGGCATACCCTGTGGGGTGGAGGCAGGGGTATTGAGGCCCCATTCAGCCCATCCTGCTGGGAAGCATACATCTGGAGGGAAGGAGAGGAGAGAGACGCCTGTACCTTGGGAGCACGGTTTCTAGGAACTACTGTTTGCATGAACTGCTGTGCACTACCTCACTGTGTTACCAAAGAATAAAGACACTGCTGCTGTTTTACATAAGACTGTGTGTGAGTTCTGGAGCATTCACCCTGGGACCAGGGTTCTTTCTCAGTAAGGGTCCTACCCCATATCCCTGGGGCTTTTAGAGAATGGAGGCGCTGCACCACTAAAGACTGAAGGCCATTACCCCAGAAGCCTGTCCTGTTGTCCCCAATACCACCGCGGGAGACTCCGGCCCTCCTGTTCCACGCAGGTATGCACCACCAAGTACATGTAGCCAGCCCTCACTACACCCTAGATATGCTATCTGTGTCTGGGGGGGGCGGGGGGGGAACATGGGTTACATATATATATATTATTACAATAGCATCACATTTTCTAATTCGGCCTAGTGTGAAGGGGAATAAGACATTCTGAATACCAGGCTGATTAACTTGCTTCTTCCATTTGACACAACCCTAAGCATAAGAAAATAATTTCCGTACAACACATAATAAAAATAAGTAATAAAAACTACTGTATTGCTCTCCACGGCCTGAAGTAATCAAAGTGTGATGCGGGATATCGCACCCGAAGGTAACTGCCATTGACTTGAATGGCAGTTACTGCCAAAGGCGGCGGGATATCCCACAATGCACTTTGATTTATCCCGGCCTATGCCTGTACACAGTAAAAGGTTAAACCCATCGGCTGCCAGATTGGCCTGCAGCACATTTACAATGCGTTGCAGGGCTGAAAGTGTTAACAAACGGTGCTTTTATCTTTAAATGAATTCTTCCCCGCAAAGGCATAACTAAATCAAAAGCCCCAAACCAGTCTATATGAACACTGCAAATGTAAACACCCCCTTTGCTTTATAGTGTTCAAATCTGTCACGGATGTCGGATATTGCCTTCTTAAGTGGACTCAACTGTATTACAAGCTTCTGTGGTAATACTGACCTGAAGTGTATCTCCATTTTATGTACTTAAATATTCATAAGAAGCTTTGCAACATTAATATCTTAGATGGCTTACAAGAACACTTAAATAATGTGTCTTGCTTTCCTTTTAACAAAAAAATAAAAAAACATGTCCCAGCCATTTCTAATTTGTGTAATGCATTGAGCCATTTTAATAATTGTTCAGGGATTTATTCAGTGGTTCTGCTGTTTAGCGGTACAGAGTGTAATTACTATCTCAGCTGCTCTTATCGTGTGTTAATCCTGCTTGTTTTAAAGTCAGAAAGTGAAAGATTTGTTTAAGGCAAAAAAAAAAAAACAGGGAAGAGCCAAAACGTAGTGCAACTTGCACTCACCCTTTTGGCTGTAGTCCAATGCCCGACCTTGAGTGTCTACAACAAAAAGACCTCTGGCCCCCTACTAGCAAAGGTTATTCAAAATATTAATCATAGCGCAGCAAGTGTTTCCCAAACTGAACCACAAGTATTTCTCACGGACTTTGGTGGTGATTCCACAAACCCTTCAGAATTCCGTCAGTTTTCTCCTGTAGCTGAGGGCTTTCCCGTTACTGCCAACAAGCAGTGCTGAGGGCACTGGATGCAGGTCTACATATTATTAAATATGTTGATGAATATATAGCTAAGTATGCATGGTCGTCTTGTAACTATTATTAATAGAGATGGGTGAATGTCTTCAAACGTGCTCTTGTGAAATTTTTCACACATTTCTCGAAAATGTTGAATTTACTTGAAATGTTCACCAATTTTGTAACAATGGCAGCATGTAAGGGGTGACCTAAATTTAGCATCATTTGACTTTTTGAAATTTGGCATCATTTGATTTTTTTTTTTGCGAACTTTTCAGACATTTTGTGATATATAGGCACATAGAGAAGTCACCCTCTGATTGAATGACGAGTGGGTGTAAAGCAGCTTTAAATCAGCCTTTTTTGCTGAAATTCAAAACGATGCTTTGATATTGGGACAAATTAATAAAAGTAAGTAAAAAGAAACCTGTATCTGTGTCTCAGTTTACTCAGTTGTAATATGTTAATCATATTATTACCTCTTTGGAAAATTAGATATAAATCATTAGAGATGTGTAAATGTCTTTCAAAATGCTTCACAAACTTTGCTGCAGATTTTCTGTAAATTGCTCATTTTTTTGTGAAGTTTAGCAAAAAATTCACATTGCCCGAAAATGAGCAAACTTTCACCAGAATTTCGCCAATTTCACCAAAATGTCATCACGAAAATGTCAGTACTGTATATAAAAGGTCGGGTGACCTTGGACCTTAACTTTTAATGCGTGCAGAATTGTTTACACAAGAAAAGGGGCACTTGTTTCTATATAAATCAAATAGCAATGTGCTGTAGTGTGCTAAGGATGCCACTACAGAGGTGGCTGCAGGCTTAAGATGATCGTAAACACTTTCAGAACCCGCTTAAGATGAAAGCGAAGAACGGAAAATGTAATAAGACTAATACACAACAAATTGACTGTACTTGGAAAATTTACACTGTCCTGTCCACACACTTTGAATGTTTAATGAATGTTTCGTTTTACATCACTAAGCACTAATTACATGGCTGGTTAAATCGGTAATGGACGGAAATTCTGTTCCTCGTTTCCTCGTGTCCTTTTTCTCCGCTCTCAGAAATTAATGAGGTTCAAAGAAGATATTTACAAGCCCATGTTTCTATATGTAGCAATATGTCACATCCACTGCCTATGTCATTCTGCTTAGTGCACACAGTAGACAATTAGCTGGTGTATCTTTCTTAAAGCAACAACCCCCTCCAAAAAAAAATGTTCCACCTTTTGTAACTGAACCGCAGCACTCAAAGCTCCGACGTTTTTCCCAATTGCAGACATACATAGGGGCTTATTCACTAGATTTAAATTAGTGACTTCACGCTTGTTAAGTGCCCTTTTCAAGCCATTAGCATGTGTAGCTATTCACAAAGCTTCGATAACATGGCAAAATTGCTTGAAAACAGCATTTTAACAATCGTTAGCACTCTTGCTATTGCAAAAATGGCCAAACTCTAATTTTTTTGCGAGCAACTGCAATTCACAATGCTCCAAAATGCAAATCGTGGGTTAAACAGGCACATTTTTGTCCTCGCTACCTAAAGGGTGTTGACATTAGAATCCCGATTTGCATCTGACGGAGTTTATTTTATTTTTACTAAATAGGATTGAATCCGGGGTCTCTGGAATTGACCCACATTAATATTAGCTCCGGAAACACCCCGCTTCAATCCTAGATAATAAATATAAAATTACAGACCAGCTTCATTATCTTAGTGGCAAACCGCTTGTAGTTGCCCCAGGGTGGGTGGTTAGGCACCGAGGGAGGGTTTCGGGAGGAGTTAACCCCTTCATTACCTTAGCAGTTACTATCACTAGAGTAATGAAGGGTTAACCCCTCCCATGAGGCTTAACCCCCCACCCTGGGGCAACTATGCCTTTAGCACACCCCCTCTATAACCAACAACGCGACACAAGAATGGGCAAAAGTGCTATTAGTCAAATATGGCAAATAGCGATTTTGCCCATTCATATATATAATACAGTGCAATAAAATACAATACAAACTACAATGATATAAAAAAATACACTAGCCATTTTATCCATTAATTGACACTGTGGTCACCTATGCCTTCAACAGGGGCATAGGTAGCTACATTAACAACCAATGGGCATCCTACTGGGGAAATCACTAAGATGATGGTAATGATCCAACAGGGACAGCTCCAACAGGGGCGTGACGTCACCAGTGGGCGTCCGTGAGCAGGATCCATCGTGGAGCTGAGCTGTCCCTGTTGGATACTACCGCAGTCAGATTGAGCACCAGCAGCACTAGAAACGCGGTCATATATATTGCATTTGTTTGTCTTGGTGGTCTGGAGCCGCGGACGCTGCTCATTTCCCCACATATATCAGGAGATTTTGGCTGGGGATCTCTGGTTTACTCCTATATGGTGGATCCAATATATACCTATTGTGGATAACCCTTAAACTCAAGGAAAGTGGCATCTGCTACCTATTTAGGTAACGTCAGGTTATGTTCTCTGATTTGACTGAGCTTTGCGGCTCTGCCCCTTGAAGTTTTGTTTCCAGGTATGAACAAAATGGCAGCAGTGGTCAAATATTGCCAATCGGCATCATGTTTCTTGATGTCAAGGCTTCATTATCATTAATCATCTGCCGGTCATATTGTTTCACCCGGCAGGAATGAAACACTGTATGCATTACAATAACTGGGGGGAGATCCCAGAGCTAAAAATAGCATAGTGGTCTTCTCCAGGTGGAAGCCCACTTCTGTATATGTTCTGGGAGGGAAAGGGGGGGACATGCCAAAAAAAAGGATTGCTGGTTTAACTAGAAAAATATGGTAACTTGCATTATGTGCAAAAGAGCAGTTTTGTGGCAAAAGCTGCTTTAAATCAGATTCAAGAGCCAGTAACTGATCCATGTGTACTCATCTTCATGTGCATTGGGCAGTAAAAATGCAGAGGCAGAGTGTATACTAATAAAGCTGCAATATCCATGCTGCTATTTTTTTGTAACATTATCTAAATCAGGTGATCTTTCTGATAATAAATATATGTTTTATATATATATATATACACTGTATATATACATAATATATGTTTTCCTGTTTGTTTCCCCCTTTGGGCCCTGGTCAACCACTGCTGGGATTCAAATAGTTAAACTTAACGAGTGCCTCAGTGAGTAAAGGCCCTGACTCACTTTGAAGCAGGGGAGCCTGGCTCAAATCCCAGTAACTGCTATGTGTGACCCCCCGGCCAAGTCATGTTATCTCCCTGTACTATACCTCAGATACTAAACATTGATTTGAAGGTTATCAAGGCAAATACTTTGCCGGACAGACTATATGCGCCACGTGCTATATTGTAATTGTGAAGCGTTTGGCGTCCCATTGGAAGAAAAGTTATACATGAAATAAAGTTATTAATGAGCAGGCTTGAATCCCAGTGACCCACAATCAATGCATCTCCTCCTGGAAGTGAATGAGTTATATTAAAAAAAAAAAAAAAAAAAAAAAGCAATATTTATAGAAAGAGTCAAACTTTTTGTTTCTGGCTCACAGAGCCTTTCTCTCATTATGGTGCCTCTGTTGCTTTCCTTTTGCCCGAGGCCTGAGCTCATATGGCCCATTTAGCATGCTAAGTAGACTACTACCTTCTCAGATGCTGTTATAAGGGAAGTGAGGAAGATGCTCAAAACGGGATGGCACAGTAATTGGAAGCCCAGAGCTGCACGTATCCAATGTGAATTATGTATCCAATGGGAATCATACTGCAGATGTCTCAGTGTTTGCAAAGTCTAATACTACAAATCTGCGTATATACTGAACAGAACAGAGTCACTACAAAGATCACACGTCAGCAGCCATTTGTAATACATTGTTATTATATCAAGCCAGTAGTTTAATTTTTATTCTGAACGTCTATAAAGCATTCTCTCTGAATGTGAGTAAGGGTTGTTAGTATCAGACTTGTAGGCTGACAATAGACCGATATTTCCAATGGCTGAAATCAGTGATACTTGGGTTTCTGGACAAACAAATGGCAATTTAATGTAAAATTACTGATTTTCATCAGTTATGATTATTGAAGTCTGAGACTCTGATGCGAATAATCAGTGAGGCTGATTCCCTATCACCGAAACTCACAGAGTTGTCATGTCTATGAATTGCCCTTATATATGTTATAGATGGATATGCATGTACTGTATATGTTAAATGCAGAATGAGGAGTAAAGACGCCAACTGGAATAGACATTCAAAATAACACGTCTTCCCTACAAAGTCTCAGGAGGTGCCCTATAAGTGACCTCTGCAGATATCAGAGGTACTGTATGTGATTCTTACCAACTTTAAAATTAAAGACTCTGTGCTAATAATTCAAGGAAGCTTTTCTCATGAAGTTACTAATAACTGCAACCCCTATTGTATGAGGTCATGGGGGTACCAATTCATTCCATTTGTGGCACAATGCGGCTACAAACGAAAGGAGATGTATTTTAAAATGGAAAGGTCCAACATGATACCCCAAGCCTGACTGGACGGGGTGCGGGAGGGAGGGGTGGTGGGAGTTGTGGAGAGAAAGGGGGGAGTGTGTTGTCTGGGGGGTAGGTTGTGATGGGGCGTGTGTTGTGTGGGGGTGGTTGTGAAGGGTGAGGGGGAGTGTGTTGTTGTGGTGGGTGGTTGTAGGACGTCAGGGGGGAATGTGTTATTGTGCAATCATAGAGCAGTGGATTGCTCCAAGGTCACTTAAGGTTGTGGTTGTGGCGGGGATAATGGTTCCAACTTGGTTGTAGCACTGAAACAAGGCAACTTGACACACATTCCTTGTTTTGCCCACATACTCAATTTAATAGTCATCCCTTCCTTCTCGAAAAAACATTAATTGATATGTAGCATAATAATGGCGATGATGAAAATAATGATATGTTGGCAATGGTTGCTAAATTGCTTGAATGACTGTTGAATGACCCCCATGTTGTCAATATGAAATGGAGAGAGGAATACCTTCAGGTTGCACTTTAGACCCTAGATTCAAATACAGAATGAAATAATTTTTGCTCCACGGGGAACAGACTGTGGTTCATTGCAAGAAAAATGTAATTGATTGTGTACAGACACAGTTGGAAAAGGAGGAAAGGCAGAGAGAGGAGGCCAATGAAGGTTCTCATAGGGAAGCCTCAGTGGGCGTACCTTCTACACTGAAACCGAAAATAAAATGATGGTCATAGTCACCGCTTCCTTCCTCGCAGGGTCAGGCCTCAAGTCAAGTGGCTTTTGGTAGTGGTGGGGGTGAGAATAGGGGTGTGGTGGTGTTGGCAGTAGCAGCAGCTGAATTCATGGCCCACCCCTATTGCAAACGATCCATCACTATGACATGGTTCGTACAAGCGAAGAAGCAGCAGACACCCCTAAAAGTACTAGTGCTGTGGACATGGTGGAGGCGTATATACAGTATGGGTGACAGTTCATCCCTGCCTCCTGAATCTGAGCCTCTTGAATACTTGTCTTCTCTTGCAAAGGTGGCAGTAGACTGGCTTAGTTGTCCTCCTGCAAGTGTGTTGTCAAAGAGAGTGTTTTCTGCAGCTGGTGCAATCCTAACCAACCTCCGGACAAAACTGTCAAATTGGAGGCATGGAAATGAACTCTTTTATCAAGATGTATCAACACCTGATTCTTCCAAAGTAGAAGGTCATGACGAGATATTCATAGTGGCCGTCACAGGTATTGAAAGCCGTTTTCCATTCATCACCTTTTCGGATCCTTACCAGATTGTAGGCCCCCACGAAGGTCCAATTTAGTGAAAATGTTGGCTCCTTCGAAGCGATCAAAAAGTTCAGCAATCAGTGGTAAGGGGTAACAGTTTTTGATGGTGATCTTGTTAAGACCTCTGTAATCAATACATGGATGTTGTGTCCCGTCCTTTTTCTTCACAAAGAAGAAGCCTGTGCCGGCTGGAGAAGAACATTTTCGGGGAAAAAACCCTTTGTAAATTTTCATGGATATACACCTTCATAGCTTTCGTCTCAGGAAAGGAAAGTGGGTCAGAAGTTCCTCTCTGAGGTACAGAGCCAGGCAGCAACTCAATAGGACAATCTAAAGGACGATGCGGTGGTAAGACCTCAGATCTGGCTTTATCAAAAACATCGCGAAATTCGGCGTAGACCTTGGGCAATTTTACCTTCTCTTCTTGGGGAGCAGTAACCCCACCAATACTTTTGATGGGCAAAACACAGTTACTGTTCTATACAGTATGTAGTACCCTGACTAGGTTTTTTCTGCTTGCAGCACCCACTAATATTCCTGTTTGTTGCTCTTGTTCCCATAGAGTTGGGGCATCCCAAGTTGCATTTATCTTGACTCTTGTGTGTTTAGCTATATAAATAAAGACATACATACTTATTAAGAAATACATCTGATAATGCCATCCTACACCTTCAACTATGTCATCTTTTAATATGCGTTTAATCCTTTTTCACATTTTGGCCCAACATTATGACACAGTGACAGTACAACTACTCCTGAGTATATAGTACGATGCACTGGACTAATAAGGACTTATGTTGAAAAAATTTGTGACAATAGTACATTTACCAAAATTCACAATGGATTTCTTAAGAAGCCCCTAAAATGTTGGTCCAAAATATAAAATTACTAGAAATATCAAAATGCGGAACAGAATGTAAAATGAATAATTAATAATGTGTTATAAGAAAACAAATATTATTTTAGATCTGTTACAGGGAAATGCATATCACTTTAAAGCACTTTGAAAATTGCCCTAATGCATGACACGCTGGTAAATCACAAGAAGTTTATTTATTCTGCAGTACCTTCCAAACTTTATATTCTTTCGTCATCTTCTGAGTCTTAAGCCATAAAAGAGCTATAGATCACATCTGTAATCTTGTGGCGTTCATTACCTCCTAATGCTGTTTTCTTTTTTAGATCATTAGAACAAATTGTGACCTGACCTGTGAACTGTGAAATTGATTGTTGCCTTTAATGGTCAACAGCCCATTTTCTAATCGATAAGGGGGAACATCTCTCTTTTTTTTAAGTTTCAATTATACATACATATAAAGCTTGTTAAATGTACCTACCACTTTCTTTCTGTAGTTATTTTACATCCATCTAAAATATGGATGTGGCTTTTCCTATTTTGTAAAGGGCATACTGTATGGTTTGAAAAGATGCATGAACATAAATTTCTCTGCTTCCAAGACTTTAGGAAACACTTTGTAATACATTAGTGGTTAATGCTAAAGTTAGATAAAGCAGAAGCCTGTGAGTAGCCGGGCTCCCCTGGAATGAGCATCACTCTTCCATTCCCCTGTCCATTAGTCAACACTGAATGAATAGTTGTACAAGTAAATACATATTCCAGACATGATTCATGGGCAGAGCACTGGTGGCCACAATGGTTGTGAATGTGTATGTTAATTGCAGGTAGTGTATGATTATTATACAGCAGGTTGTTTGTACAGTACAGTGTGTTTTAATGGGGTACCATGTACGATAGGAAACAATTAAAAGGAGAACCTTTTTACTGCAAACAATGGAGCTCATTACAATTGAATGTTAATATCATTGATAGGTTTATAGGAGGAATACATTTGTTTATGGAAGGAGAATCTGTAAACATCTACTAGTACGATACAGTATATGCAAAGGCATCTATTACTGTATGTTGTGGCCCTACATATAGCTTCTTTAACTGGAAACAAGGGGAAACAAAAATCAAGCCCTATGGTTAACCAAAAAACTCCACCCACAAACCATTAAAAATAATCAAAGCCCGGTGGCAAAAAAAATGAATAGTAAAACACAAAACCCAATCCAAAGCCCAATGGCCAAAAAAATTGAAATACAAAATAAATCCAATGCCCGATGGCCAACAAAGTCAAAGTTAAAAATAAATCAAGGTCCAATGGCCTAATGCAAATTCTTTGCCATCCTGGCTCAATGACGTTGTGTTCTCAACTTTCCACAAAGCCCTCGGCCCTCTCTTGATTGAATAAGAATTTTCTTTGAGTATTTGTTTTCTATCTTCTTTGCTTGAAAGCTGTTTTATTTCTCTTCTTTCTTCAGCCACTGGATGTGACATCTTCAGCTACTTCCTGCCTTCTGAGACAGCTTGTTGGCTCGTGTGCATGCGCAGATGCGGCCATCGGCTCATGCGCATGTGCAGATGCTACTGTTGGCTCACCCATGCGCATCTGTCGCCTCTCGCACCATATGCACATAAGCGTCTAGAGACAGACAGAGAGAGAGACACACACACACACAGAGACACACACACAGAGACACACACACACACACACACACACACAGAGACAGACACACACACTAATGCATGAGGCTTAAGTGCAAAATATTAATAACTAATCATGTTTTAAAATGCACTAAACAGAAAAATATCAAAAACATCTCAATCAAAATATCCTATCACTGGCAAAAGACAAAGAAGTTTCACTTAAAATGCGTGTGCTCGGCACACATACCCTTTTTTAATGGTTGGGCATCGGTCCTTTATTGGATTGGTTCCTGGTGGCTTCAGCCATGAAGATGAGGATGCCCTTCATCGCGGCTGGGGCAAGTAATCAATTTTTTTTTAATGCTCAACATTGATTGCCAATGTGGCTATCTAGGCCTCCATTGAGGGCATAGGTGGCTACAGTGACAATCAATGGATTTAATGGCTATTGTATTTATTACAGTATGTGATTTTTTTTTCCATTTATATATTTATTTAAAAAAAATATATTGTAGTGCTTTTTAATGGGCAAAAGTCCTATTAGCCACATTTGGATATTAGGGCTATTGGCCATTAGTCCAGTGGGTGGGTAGGTTTGTTGGAGGGATGCGGGACAGCTTGGTGGGTGATGGAAGCAGTTGCCACGGGGTGGGAGGTTAGGTCGCCGGAGTAGGTAGGGGTTAACCTGTTGATTACCTTAGTAGTTAGTAAAGCCTTTCATAGCAATGCTTTACTAACCACTAAGGTCACCAAGGGGAGTAGGTAGTGTAATTTAATATAGATTTTTATTACAGGCAACCATTGCTTGCTAATGTGGCTATCTAGGTCTCCACTGAGAGGGCCTAGGTAGCCACAGTGAGAATCAATCTTTTTATAGCTGAATTATTTTTTTATTATTCATTATGTACTAGGCATCAAGGGGGTTAATGTTATTTCTATCATTGGGTTCTAACAAAAGGAAACACCTTGCCGCTCAACCTATATTTCAAAAGTGTAAATATTCCTACAGAAGGGTGCAAATGTGTAATATATATATATATATACAGACAAACAAAATCCCAAACAAGGGATCAAAATCCACCAGGTATTGTAGTGCTCGCTAATGTGTGTATATCGGACTCGTTTGGGTCTGGAAATCCAAATATTACCACATATTGGCCATCAAACAGTACATGGATCAAAGATCCCTGATCAGAGGATCTGACGCAATAAATCATTTAGGAACTAGACACGTTTAGTGTACAAGGTTTCACATACGATCAAACATAATGAATGAGAGAGTATGCCAGTACAGATAGTCTATATGAGTCTGCGAAGGTTTCCTGAGCCACAATTAGATGAAGAGCACTGCTCCTTGCAAAAAAAAAATGGGGTCAAAAATAAAAAACAGAATTTATTGCGGAACCAGAAACACCACAGCAGTCAGAGAAGTAGCAATACTCCAATGCGTTTCACGCACTAGGCGCTTTATCAAAGAGTAACCAGAGCCTCACTATGCTGAGATATATAATTGCTGCTAGGTGTACCGCCGGATGTCCATGATCAGCTATCTTGGCAATTAAGCCTCACCTAGATGAAAACTCACCAGGTGTTGAAATCATGAATCTACTGTGGAGATCAGTCAAACGGGGCACCTGGGCATAATCACATGAAACATCAAGGGGATCCCACCTATATATTTGTAACCAAATTGGAATGTGCCCTCTTAATTCCTAAAATGTATAACTACAACAAAGAACCAAATGGGGAACATTCCACGCCCCTAAATGAAACCTCTGGTAGCACATCAAGAATGAAAAATATACACCGACATTAAATAGTGGTTGACATGGGGCAACATAATGAGAAAAAGGAAGAAAGGGGAAAGGGAGGGGGGGGTGTGATGAATGATAACAACACTAATAATAACAACAAACAAATATCCTCTTCTAATATATCCTAAAGCAAACTCATATATATCCATCTCCTGGTCCAATGATTAGGGCCAAAATGAATGGAATAAGAAGGCACCACCATGTTGACAGAGGAATAAGAGAGCCATTCCCTAAATCAATGACAAGACTGTGAAAAATAGATGTTAATGAATGTTGTAACAACATCCACTGCATCTAAAACAACATCCACTGCATCTAAAACAATATCCACTGCATCTAAAACTATATATATTCTAAAGAAAAGATATATAATATATATATAGTATAATATATATATATATATATATATACATACACACACACACACACACACAACCACACACACCACACACCACACACACCATCACACCCACCACACACACCCACACACACACCACACACACACACACACACACCCACACACAACACACACACACACACACACACACACCACACACATATATACAATAGGATAAGCATATATTATAAGAAATGTTGCAACTCCCAGTCAAGTTAATCCCTGCAGGACCAATGTGTTCTATGATCCAGATCATTTATTTGTGTGGGGGATCATAGATTAGCTCTATTGGTCTGATATTCATGATCAAATGCCTCTTATAAATCTTAATATGGTATCCTCTGGATAAAAATCTAGACGCAAGCTCTTGGGATTGTGTATTAAATGACTATTGGTCAGAACATAACCATTTCAGTCTTAGAAATGGGCCTTTAGCAATGCCCTTAAAAGTGTCCATGGATGACCATTATCAGCTCTTAAAGCTCTTATCTATTCTCTTGAATTTGATTTCCAATATCCATCGTTTGTAATACATGTGGATGTATAAAAAATCTAATAGTGAATGTGATGGTGATGAAAGGAGTGTGTAAATTAATGTTTCAGTGTTAGTGTTCAGAATTCCAATAAAAGACTTGAGACGACTCATCCCCATTCCAGATGAGAATGAGGTCATCAATATATCTCCTATAGAACATAATTTTATTCCTAAAAGTGTTGGTGTCACCGAAAGTGTGTGTGTGCTCCCACCAACCCATAATAAATTTACGTATGATGGTGTGGAAGAAGTGCCCATTGCTGTGCTTTGTGTTTGTAATAAAACTGTGCATCAACCAAAAAATAATTATGTGTGAGTAAAAAGTGAATGGATTCAAAATAAATGTGCACATCAGTGTAAGGTTCTTGCTAATTATAACGGGCCGGGGACCACCTCGGTCAGCCGGCCGCGACTGAAACAATGTTGCTCTACCCGGGGAGACTTAACCACCCCTGGCTGTTGGACCTCGATCTGATGATGTACGAGCGCTCGGGAATAAAGAAAGAGACACAGTGATTCTGATTCTTCATCTCAACTTTATTACGGAAAGCAATGCTATTTATACAGGAAAATAAAGTGTTAATTAGAGGCGTAATTAGAGGCGTAAAATATTAGCATATTACTAAAATGACAGCCTGGCTGGGAATTTTCCACTCATACACATTATCTATATACCAGTTAGAATCCAGCGCAGGTTGAGGCGCTGTCATCAACCGGATCAGGTACACCCCAGGCTCCCATCGGCGGAGGTTCAGACCTCCTGTGAGCCGCAGGTAACGCACCACACACCACCGTACCGCCTAATCTCCCAGGGGTGGGGAATCAGCACTAAATTTATATCAATGCTAATTTTCCATGGAAAGCATATATAATATCTGTGCTTTTTTGTTATTATACTGTACTCTCTTTACTACAACCAAGTTGAAAGAAAAGCAACACATGAAAGTTGCTGTTCACGTTTTTGGTTCATAAGGATCTTTTTTTTTTCTAAGACTTGACTGTACTTTTTTTTGTGAACCAGATAACATACTTTAATGATATGAATAAAATTCAGATATTGCTAATATTCTAAAAACCTGCTTCAGAACTCAATCTTGGCCCCTGGATGAGGTGTGAAATATACTGTATGAATTCTGGGGTGTTTATTGTTTGCTATGTAGAGTTAGGCAATCAGCCTCATTATACTTGAATTAATAATTGATCATACATTGATTTCTGTGAAAAAGATTAGGCTGTATCACATCTGTATATGATTCTTAATAGCAGCACACTTAGGGCACCATTTACTTTTGTAATAGTAAGAAACCAACCCATTTTTCCTTAAATCGTTAGCCCCTGTTTTAAGCAGGCTCGATTCACCGCCATAACCCTGTATCTGCCATGATGTTAAAGGGTAACACTGTTTAGTAAACCACTTAATATCTGGCAATAAACGGCATCCAAACTCCTGTCTCAATTGTATAAAAAAAAAAAACCTTTAATATTTATGTAACCCCCCTATTGGGATTACTATTTTCATGTAAGGTTAAATATTGTGGGTTGTTGCAAGTAGCGACCTTTCCAAATTTGTTGATAAATAGTGAACAGGTGTGGGCCCCTGCCCATCTTCTAGAAGGTGTCTACTCTGTCACCTGCGGTGGGAGTATACTAATAACCCAACCACTCCCACTGTAGCTATAGTGACCCTATTATGTCCTATTGAGTATAAATACTGGGACTAAGGATTCTGGTCCCCAACCCCAGGGGGACTAGACCCCAGGAGGACCCCAAGAGACACCAGGAGGGCTCCAGGAGGAATGATGAGAGGGGTCTCACACTGTTATATGTTAGTCTTCTATGTGTGCAACTACATGTTTAATAGTATGTCACCTTTATATTTCCTAGTGAGGGAACAGGCCCCTTACTTTAGATGGGCCACTGCTGTGTGGAAGAACTTTCTCTCACCCTTTCTACACAGGAGAAAGTTTGTGGTCACTCATTCCCCGGGCCCTAACAGGAACTCTTCACTGGCGGAGTACCCACATTGGAATTGCTCCAAGGCAAATTCCATGCCTAGGCACACTAGACACCACCATGTGTAGGGGCTAGAGGGACCACGCACAGATGACAGGTATGGAAACCTAGATTTAATGTGTCACCCCTGAACCAAGCCCTGGTAGGGTCGGAATTACTCCAAAGCATTGAGATAAGAATGCACATTCCATCACCAATGGCTCTGTAATGGTATGACAAAGCTGTTGTGTACCTCCCTTGTGTCAGACTTCTGAAGAAACCTGTTTATGAAACCTGTCCAGTTTCTGCAACAACGTTCCGACGATCATCTCACCCAGTACCCAAGCACGCTGCTTAGGGGTCTCACTGGACTCCTCTTTCACATTCTCCTCTCACATTCAAAACGTTTCTAAAATCTAAACTGTCGCTTTTTCCCCTCCAAATACAAAGATCTACGCCCATTCCTCTGTGCTCGACTGCTAAACTCTGACTCAGACCCTCATTCTCTCCCAGTCTTGATTACTGTAACCACCTGCTGTTCAGCCTTCCTGCCTCTCACATTTCTCCCTAACATCTATCCTAAATGCTGCTGCCAGAATCGCTCTGCTCTTTCCTAAATCTTTCTCATCGTCTCACCTCCTGAATCCCTCTCCTCCTCCTGGCTTCCGATCAATCCGCATCTCACACTCGATTCTCCTCCTCACTTTTAAAGCTTAATCTTCTTCTCGACCTTCTCCCCCCTCTTACATCTCAGCCCTAATTTCTCGTTATGCACCATCCCGACTCTTGCGTTCTTCTCCAGGATGTCTTCTTTCTATCCCCTTTGTATCTAAAGCCCTCTCCCCTCTCCGCCTTAAACCTTTTTCCACTGACTGCCCCGCACCCTGGAATGCCCTTCCCCTCAATACCCGACTAGCACCCACTCTATCCACCTTAACCCCTTGCTTAAACAGCATATGAATTGCACTGTGGATAATACTGGACACATGATATAAAGCTTAGCCCCCTGCAGACGCACTTACCAGAACTCCCTCCTACTGTCTCTGTACGTTCTCCCTCCTACCAAGAAACACTACATTAAATGTACATTTGCCCTGTTGTAGTTTGGTCTATAGGTCTGCCCTCCTCCTGGCAGTAATCCCTGTGTAAGGGCAGGTTTGCCAGGAGCAATTATGGGTTTTTCCCCACTTCAGGCAGTGCAGTGAGTCAGTGAAGGCAGTGGTCATCAAGATCTGTTCCAATAAGAGACCACAGGCGGGGCATGCTGGAGTTACTTAGTGTACTGCCACTTCCTATTTAGTTGAGTCTGTCCCCAGAGTGAGAGGAACAAGGTTACCCGACCAAGCTGCCAGGACTGGCAGGCTTGAGGCCATCCTAACGGGGAGTAAGAGGAAAACTGCATGCCTCCTATCCTAAAAAGGATAGGGGAAGAGCAAGAACCACTCCCTCCCAAAAAAACTGCTAAAGCTGTAGGGGAATTTGGAAGGTCACAGACCAGGTAATTAGCGATTTCCTGTATTAATTCTATGTGTTCAATAATCCCATCATCTCCCAAGAGGACAAAGACTACCTGCTCACTTACTAACCAGCCTCCCCTTCCTGGGGAGTCACACCCCACCCAGCTCATACGTCCCTATACAGAGACTAAATGGAGAAAATATATATATATATATACACACATATATATATATATAATATATATATATACACACACACACACACACACACACACACACACACACACACACACACACACACACAGGAGGCGGGTTACTGCGATAACATGTTACAGGGACAATAAGGCACTCAGGAGGCGGGTTACTGCGATAACATGTTACAGTGTCAATAAGGCACTCAGGAGGCGTGTTACTGCGATAACATGTTACAGGGGCAATAAGGCACTCAGGAGGCGGGTTACTATACAGTGCAATAATAAATAAATACAAAATACAATGATATAAAAAAAAACACTGCCATCTTTATCCATTATATGACACTGTGTTCCGGATATGCGCTCAACAGGGCCATAGGTGTGGCTAGAAAGAGCATTAACACCACATGGGTACTCCTAACTGGGGGAAATCACTAAGAGATTGGTTAGAGTGACCAAGCAGGGCAGCTCCAACATGGGGGGCGTGACGTCACCATTTGCTGGGCATACGTGGTAGCAGGATCCACGTTGTAGGCTGATCATGGTCAGCGTGTTGGATACTTACCACGATTCAGATATGCACCAGAGCAGCACTAGAAACGTTCGGTCATGATATTTGCATTTGTTTGTTGTCTATTGGTTGGATAAGCCGCGTGACCTGCTCATGTCTCACCACATATATCAGGAGCTTTGGCTGGGTCTCTGGTTATACAAGCTCCATATGTGGGACCAAATATTAACCTATTGTGGGGATTACCCCTTACCTCAAGGAAAGTGCATCTGCTACCTATTTTTAGGTACGTCCGGTTATGTTCTCTGATTTGACTGAGCTTGTGCGGCTCTGCCCCTTTGAAGTTTTGTTTCCAGGTAAGAACAAAAATGCAGCAGTGGTCAAATTTGCCATATCGGAAATCAATGTTTCTTCTTGATCAAGGCTTCATTATCATATCATCTGCCGGTCATATTTTTCAACCGCATAATGAAACACTGTATGCTTAACAATAACTGGGGGAATCCCAGAGCACAAATAGCATTGGTTCTTCTCCAGTTGGAAGCCCTTCTGTATATGTCTGGGAGGGAAATGGGGGACATGCCAAAAAAAGGATTGCTGGTTTAACTGAAAAATATGGTAACTTGCATTATGTGCAAAAGAGCAGTTTTGTGGTCAAAGCTGCTTAAATCAGATTCAAGAGCCATTAACTGATCCATGTGTACTCATCTTCATGTGCATTGGGCTTAAAAATGCAAGGCAAGTGTATCAAATACGCTGCAATATCCATGCTGCTATTTTTGTTGGTAACATTATCTAAATCAGGTGATCTTTCTGATAAAATATATTTTTTATATATATATTATACACTGTATAATACATAAATATGTTTTCCTGTTTTGTTTCCCCCTTTGGGCCCTGTTCAACCACTGCTGGGATTCAAATAGTTAAACTTAACGAGTGCCTCAGTGAGTAAAGCCGGACTCAACTTGAAGCAGGGAGCCTGGCTCAAATCCCAGTAACTGCTATGTGTGACCCCCGGCCAAGTCATGTTATCCGGTCCCTGTACTATACCTCAGATACTAAACATTGATTTGAGGTTATCAAGGCAAATACTTTAGCCGGACAGACTATATGCGCCACGTGCTATATTGTATTGTGAAGCGTTTGGCGTCCTCTGGAAAAAAGTTATACATGAAATAAGTTTATTAATGAGCAGAACTTTGAATCCCAGTGACCCACAATCAATGTCATCTCCTCCTGGTGAATAGTTATATTAAAAAAAAAAAAAAAAAAAAAAAGCAATATTTATGAAAGAGTCAACTTTTGTTTCTGGCTCACAGAGCCTTCTCTCATTATGGTGGCCTCTGTTGCTTTCCTTTTGGCCGCGGGCCTGAGCTCATATGGCCCATTTAGCTATGCTAAGTAGACTTACTACCTTCTCAGATGCTGTGTAAGGAAGTAGGAAGATGCTCAAAAAACGGATGGCACAGTAATTGGAAGCCCAGAGCTGCAACGTATCCAATGTGAATTACTGTATCCAATGGAATCAATACTGCAGATGTCTCGTGTTTGCAATAGTCTAATACTACAAATCTGCGTATATACTGAACAAACAGATCACTACAAAGATCACCACGTCTCAGCCATTTGTAATACATTGTTATTATATCAAGCCAGTAGTTTAATTTTATTCTGAACGCTTAAAAGCATTCTCTACGGATGTGAGTAAGGTTTGTTTAGTATCAGACTTGTAGGGCGACATAGACCGATATTTCCAATGTCTGAAATCAGTGATACTTGGTTTCTGGACAAACACATGGCAATTTAATGTAAAATAACTGATTTTTCATCAGTTATGATTTGAAGTCTGAGACTTACTGATGCGAATAATCAGTGAGGCTTGATTCCCTATCACCGAAACTCACAGAGTTGTCATGTCTAATGAATTGCCCTTATTATATGTTATAAGGATATGCCTGTACTGTAATGTTAAATGCAGAATGAGGAGTAAAGACGCCAACGAATAGACTTCAATACACGTCTTCCCTACAAAGTCTCAGGAGGTGCCCTATAAGTGACCTCTGCAGATATCAGAGGTACTGTATGTGATTCTTAACCAACTTAAAATTAAAGACTCTGTGCTAATAATTCAAGGAAGCTTTTTCTCATGAAGTTACTAAAACTTGCAACCCCTATTGTATTGAGGTCATGGGGGTACCAATTCATTCCATTTGTGGCACATGCGGCTACAAACAAAGGAGATGTATTTTAAAATGGAAAGGTCCTCAACATGATACCCCAAGCCTGACTGGACGGGTTGCGGGAGGAGGGGTGTGGGATTTGTGGAGAGAAAGGGGGGAGTGTGTGTGTCTGGGGGGTAGGTTGTGATGGGGCGTGTGTTGTGTGTGGGGTGGTTGTGAAGGGTGAGGGGATTGTGTTGTTGTGGTGGGTGGTTGTAGGACGTCAGGGGGGAATGTGTTATTTGTGCAATCATAGAGCATGGATTGCTCCAGGTCACTTAAGGTTGTGGTTGGTGGCGGGGGATAATGGTTCCAACTTGGTTGTAGCACTGAAACAGGCAACTTGACACACATTCCTGTTTTTGCCACATACTCATTTAATAGTCATCCCTTCCTTCTCTCGAAAAAACATTAATTGATATGTAGCATAATAATGGCGATGATGAATAAGTGATATGTTTGGCAATGGTTTGCTAAATTTGCTTGAATGACTGTTGAATGACCCCCATGTTGTCAATATGAAATGGAGAGAGGAATACCTTCAGTTTGCACTTTAGACCCTAGATTCAAATACAGAATGAAAATTTTTGCTCCACGGGGAACAGACTTGGGTTCATTGCAAGAAAACTTTAATTGATTGTGTACAGACACCGTTGGAAAAGGAGGAAAGGGCAGAGAGAGAGGCCAATGAAGGTTCTCATAGGGAAGCCTCAGTGGGCGTACTTCTACACTGAAACCGAAAATAAAATGATGGTCAAGTCACCGCTTCATTCCTTCGCGCAGGTCAGGCCTCAAGTCAAGTGGCTTTTGGTAGTGGTGGGGTGAGAATAGGGGTGTGGTGGTGTTGGCAGTAGCAGCAGCTGAATTCAGGGCCCCCCCTATTGCAAACGATCCATCACTATGACATGGTTTCGTACACCGCAAGAACAGCACAACACCCCTAAAAGTACTAGTGCTGTGACATGGTGGAGGCGTATATACAGTATGGGTGACAGTTCATATGCCCTGCCTCCTGAATCTGAGCCGTCTTGAATCTTGTCTTCTCTTGCAAAGGTGGCAGTAGACTGTGCTTAGTTGTCCCCTCCTGCAATTGTGTTGTTCACAAGAGAGGTGTTTTTCTGCAAGCTGGTGCAATCCTAACCAACCTCCCGGACAAAACTGTCAAATTGGAGGCATGGAAATGAACTCTTTTATCAAGATGTATCACACACCTGATTCTTCCAAAGTAAAGGTCATGACGATGATATTCATAGTGGCCGTCACAGGTATTGAAAGCCGTTTTCCCATTCACACCTTTTTCGGATCCTTTACCAGATTGTAGGCCCCCAGAAGGTCCAATTTAGTGAAAATGTTGGCTCCTTCGAAGCGATCAAAAGTTCAGCAATCAGTGGTAAGGGGTAACAGTTTTTGATGGTGATCTTGTTTAAAGACCTCTGTAATCAATACCATGGATGTTGTGTCCCGTCCTTTTTCTTCACAAAGAAGAAGCCTGTGCCGGCTGGGAGAAGTAACATTTTCGGGGAAAAAAACCCTTTGTAAATTTTCATGGATATACACCTCATAGCTTTCGTCTCAGGAAAGGAAAGTGGGTCAGAAGTTTCCTCTCTGAGGTACAGAGCCAGGCAGCAACTCAATAGGACAATCTAATAGGACATGCGGGTAAGACCTCAATCTGGCTTTATCAAAAACAATCGCGCGAAATTCGGCGTAGACCTGGGAATTTTACCTTCTCTTCTTGGGGACGGTAACCCCACCAATACTTTTTTGATGGCAAAACACAGTTACTGTTCTATACAGTATGTAGTACCCCTGACTAGGTTTTTCTGCTTGCAGCACCCACTAAATTCCATGTTTGTTGCTCTTGTTCCCATAGAGTTGGGGGCATCCCAAGTTTGCATTTATCTGACTCTTGTGTGTTTAGCTAATAAATAAAGCACTACATACTTATTAGAAATACATCTGATAATGCCAATCCACACCTTCAACTAATTCATCTTTTAAATGCGTTTATCCTTTTTCCCATTTGGTGGCCCAACATTATGACACAGTGAAGTACAACTACTCCTGAGTATATAGTACGATGGCACTGGACTAATAAGGACTTTGTTGAAAAAATTTGTGACATAGTACATTTACCAAATCACAATGGATTTCTAAGAACCCCTAAAATGTGGTCCAAAATATAAAATTACTAGAAATATCAAAATGCGGAACAGAATGTAAAATGAATAATTAATAATGTGTTGAAAACAATATTATTTAGATCTGTTACAGGGAAATGCATATCACTTTAAAGCACTTTGAAATTGCCCTAATGCATGACACGCTGGTACATCAAGGAAGTTTATTTAGTTCTGCAGTACCTTCCAAAACTTTATATTCTTTCTTCATCTTCTGAGTCTTAAGCCATAAAAGCGCTATAGATCACATCTGTAATCTTGTGGCGTTCATTACCCTCCTAATGCTGTTTCTTTTTTTAGATCATTAGAACAATTGTGACCTGACCTGTGAACTGTGAATTGATTGTTGCCTTTAAGGTCACAGCCCATTTTCTAATCGATAAGGGGAACATCTCTCCTTTTTTTTAAGTTTCAATTATACATACTATAAAGCTTGTTAAATGTACCTACCCCACTTTCTTTCTGTAGTTATTTCTACCTCATCTAAATATGGATGTTGCTTTTCCTATTTTGTAAAGGGCATACTGTATGGTTTGAAAAGATGCATGAACATAAATTTCTCTTTCTCTGCTTCCAAGACTTTAGAAAACACTTTGTAATACATTAGTGGTTAATGCTAAGTTAGATAAGCAGAAGCCTGTGAAGCCGGGCTCCCCTGGAATGAGCATCACTCTTCCATTCCCCTGTCCATTAGTCCACACTGAATGATAGTTGTACAGTAATAGATATTCCAGACATGATTCATGGGCAGAGCACTGGTGGCCACAATTGTTGTGAATGTGTATGTTAATTGCAGGTAGTGTATGATTATTATACAGCAGGTTGTTTGTACAGTACAGTGTGTTTTTAATGGGGTACCATGTACGATAAGGAAACAATTTAAAGGAGAACCTTTTTACTGCACAACAATGGAGCTCATTACAATTGAATGTTATATCCTTGATAGGTTTATAGAGGAATACATTTGTTTATTTATGGAAGGAGAATCTGTAAACATCTACTAGTACGATACAGTATATGCAAAGCATCTATTACTGTATTGTGGTGCCCACATATAGCTTCTTTAACTGGAAACAAGGGGAAACAAAAATCAAGCCCTATGGTTAACCAAAAAACTCTCCACCCACAAACCATTAAAAATCAAAGCAACCTGTTGGCAAAAAAAATGAATAGTAAAACACAAAACCCAATCCAAAGCCCAATGGCCAAAAAAATTAGAAATACAAAATAATCCAATGCCCGATGGCCAACAAAGTCAAAGTTAAAAATAATCAAGGTCCAATGGCCTAATGCAAATTCTTTGCCATCCTTGGCTCAATGACGTTGTGTTTCTCAACTTTCCACAAAGCCCTCGCCCTCTCTTGATTGAATAAGATTTTTCTTTGAGTATTTGTTTTCTATCTTCTTTGCTTGAAAGCTGTTTTATTTCTCTTCTTTCTTCAGCCACTGGATGTGACAATCTTCAGCTACTTACTTCCTGCCTTCTGAGACACTTGTTGGCTCGTGTGCATGCGCAATGCGGCCATCGGCTCATGCGCATGTGCAGATGCTACTGTTGGCTCACCCATGCGCATCTGTCGCCTCTCGCACCATATGCACATAAGCGTCTAGAGACAGACAGAGAGAGAGACACACACACACCAAGACACACACACAGAGACACACACACACAACACCCACACACACACAGAGACACACACACACACTAATGCATGAGGCTTAAGTGCAAATATTAATAACTAATCAGTGTTTTAAAATTAAAGCATAAACAGAAAAAATCAAAAACATCTCAATCAAAATATCCTATCACTGGCAAAAGACAAAGAAGTTTCACTTAAAATGCGTGTGCTCGGCACACATAACCCTTTTTTAATGGTTGGGCATCGGTCCTTTATTGGATTGTTCCTGGTGGGCTTCACCATGAAGATGAGATGCCCTTCATCGCGGCTGGGCAAGTAATCAATTTTTTTTTAATGCTCAACATTGATTGCCAATGTGGCTATCTAGGCCTCCATTGAGGGCATAGGTGGCTACAGTGACAATCAATGGATTTAATGGCTATTGTATTTATTACAGTATGTTGATTTTTTTTTTCCATTATATATTTATTTAAAAAAAATTATTGTAGTGCTTTTTTAATGGGCAAAAGTCTATTAGCCACATTTGATATTAGGGCTATTGGCCATATCCCAGTGGGTGGGTAGGTTTGTTGGAGGGATGCGGGACAGCTTGGTGGGTGATGGAAGCAGTTGCCACGGGTGGGGAGTTAGGATGCGCCGGAGTAGGTAGGGGTTAACCTGTTTTACCTTAGTAGTTAGTAAAGCCTTCATAGCAATGCTTTACTAACCACTAAGGTCACCAAGGGGAGTAGGTAGTGTAATTTAATATGATTTTTATTACAGCAACCATTGCTTGCTAATGTGGGCTATCTAGGTCTCCACTGAGAGGGCCTAGGTAGCCACAGTGAGAATCAATCTTTTTATAGCTGAATTTATTTTTTATTATTCATTATGTACTAGGCATCAAGGGGGTTTAATGTTATTTCTATCATTGGGTTTCTACACAAGGAAACACCTTGCCGCTCAACCTATATTTCAAAGTGTAAATATTCCTACGAAGGGTGCAAATGTGTAATATATATATATATATACAGACACCAAAATCCCAAACAAGGGATCAAAATCCACCAGGTATTGTGTGCTCGCTAATGTGTGTATATCGGACTCGTTTGGGTCTGAAATCCAAATATTACCACTATTGGCCATCAAACAGTACATGGATCAAAGATCCCTGATCAGAGGATCTGCGCCAATAAATCATTTGGAACTAGACACGTTTAGTGTACAAGGTTTCACATACGATCAAACATAATGAGGAGAGAGTATGCCAGTACAGATAGTCTATATGATCGCTGCGAAGGTTTCCTGAGCCACAATTAGATGAAGAGCACTGCTCCTTGCAAAAAAAAAATGGGGTCAAAATAAAAACAAATTTATTGGCGGAACCACAAACACCACCACAGCAGTCAGAGAAGTAGCATACTCCAATGCGTTTCACAGCACTAGGCGCTTTATCAAAGATTAACCAGAGCCTCACTATGCTGAGATATTATAATTGCTGCTAGGTGTACCGCCGGATGTCCATGATCAGCTATCTTGGCAATTAAGCCTCACCTAGAATGAAAACTCCCCAGTGTTGAAAATCATGAATCTACTGGTGAGATCAGTCAACAACGGGGCACCTGGGCATAATCACATGAAACATCAAGGGGATCCCACCTATATATTTGTAACCAAATTGGAATGTGCCTCTTAATTCCTAAAATGTATAACTACAACAAAGAACCAAATGGGGAACATTCCACGCCCCTAAATGAAACCTCTGGTAGCACATCAAGAATGAAAAATATACACCGACATTAAATAGTGGTTGACCATGGGGCAACATAATGAGAAAAAGGAAGAAAGGGAAAGGGAGGGGGGGTGTGATGAATGATAACAACACTAATAATACAACAAACAAATATCCTCTTCTAATATATCCTAAGCAAACTCATATATATCCTTCTCCTGGTCCAATGATTAGGGCCAAAATGAATGGAATAAGAAGGCACCACCATGTTGACAGAGAATAAGAGAGCCATTCCCTAAATCAATGACAAGACTGTGAAAAATAGATGTTAATGAATGTTGTAAACAACATCCACTGCATCTAAACAACACTCCCTGCATCTAAAACATATCCACTGCTTCTAAAACATATATATATCCTAAAGAAAGATATATATATATAATATAGTATAATATAATATTATATATATATACATACACACACACACACACACACAACCACACACACCACACCCACACCACCACACACCCACCACACACACACACACACCACACACACACACACACACCCACACACACACACACACCACACACACACACACACTA
>WSYH01000817.1:107874-122587 GCA_036426205.1 Ascaphus truei | reverse complement strand
ATATATACAATAGGATAAGCATATATTATAAGAAATGTTGCAACTCCCAGTCAAAGTTAATCCCTGCAGGGACCAATGTGTTCTATGATCCAGATCATTTATTTTGTGTTGGGGATCATAAGATTAGCTCTATTGGTCTGATATTCATGATCAAATGCCTCTTATAAATCTTTAATATGGTATCCTCTGGATAAAAATCTAGACGCAAGCTCTTGGGATTGTGTATTAAATGACTATTGGTCAGAACATAACCATTTCAGTCTTAGAAATGGGCCTTTAGCAATGCCCTTAAATAGTGTCCATGGATGACCATTATCAGCTCTTAAAGCTCTTATCTATTTCTTGAATTTGATTTCCAATATACATCGGTTTGTAATACATGTGGATGTATAAAAAAGATCTAAATAGTGAATGTGATGGTGATGAAAGGAGTGTGTAAATTTAATGTTATCAGTGTTAGTGTTCAGAATTCCAATAAAAGACATTAGAGACGACTCATCCCCATTCCAGATGAGAATGAGGTCATCAATATATCTCCTATAGAACATAATTTTATTCCTAAAAGTGTTGGTGTCACCGAAAGTGTGTGTGTGCTCCCACCAACCCATAAATAAATTTACGTATGATGGTGTGGAAGAAGTGCCCATTGCTGTGCCTTGTGTTTGTAAATAAAACTGTGCATCAAACAAAAAATAATTATGTGTGAGTAAAAAGTGAATGGATTCTAAAATAAATGTGCACAGTCAGTGTAAGGTTCTTGCTAATTATAACGGGCCGGGGACCACCTCGGTCAGCCGGCCGCGACTGGAAACAATGTTGCTCTACCCGGGGAGACTTAACCACGCCCTGGGCTGTTGGACCTCGATCTGATGATGTACGAGCGCTCGGGAAATAAAGAAAGAGACACAGTGATTCTGATTCTTCATCTCAACTTTATTACGGAAAAGCAATGCTATTTATACAGGAAAATAAAGTGTTAATTAGAGGCGTAAATTAGAGGCGTAACAATATTAGCATATTACTAAAATGACAGCCTGGCTGGGAATTTTCCACTCATACACATTATCTATAGCCAGTTAGAATCCAGCGCAGGTTGAGGCGCTGTCATCAACCGGATCAGGTACACCCCAGGCTCCCATCGGCGGAGGTTCAGACCTCCTGTGAGCCGCAGGTAACGCACCACACACACCGTAGCCGCCATATCGCCCAGGGGGTGGGGGAATCAGCACTAAATTTATATCAATGCTAATTTTCCATGGAAAGCATATATAATATCTGTGCTTTTTTGTTATTATACTGTACTCTCTTTACTACAAACCAAAGTTGAAAGAAAAGCAACACATGAAAGTTGCTGTTCACGTTTTTGGTTCATAAGGATCTTTTTTTTTTCTAAGACTTGACTGTACTTTTTTTTGTGAACCAGATAACATACTTTACTGATATGAATAAAATTCAGATATTGCTAATATTCTAAAACCTGCTTCAGAACTCAATCTTGGCCCCTGGAATGAGGTGTGAAATATACTGTATGAATTCTGGGGTGTTTATTGTTCTGCTATGTAGAGTTAGGCAATCAGCCTCATTATAGCTTGAATTAATAATTGATCATACATTGATTTCTGTGAAAAAGATGTAGGCTGTATCATCTGTATATGATTCTTAATGCAGCACACTTAGGGCACCATTTACTTTTGTAATAGTTAAAGAAACCAACCCATTTTTCCTTAAATCGTTAGCCCCTGTTTTAAGCAGGCTCGATTCACCGCCATTAACCCTGTATCTGCCATGATGTTAAGAAGGGTACACTGTTTAGTAAACCACCTAATATCTGGCAATAAACGGCATCCAAACTCCTGTCTCAATTGGTATAAAAAAAAAAACCTTAATATTTATGTAACCCCCCCTATTGGGATTACTATTTTCATGTAAAGGGTTAAATATTGTGGGTTGTTGCAAAGTAGCGACCTTTCCAAATTTGTTGATAAATAGTGTAACAGGTGTGGAGCCCTGCCCATCTTCTAGAAGGTGTCTACTCTGTCACCTGCGGTGGGAGTATACTAAGTAACCCAACCACTCCCACTGTAGCTATAGTGACCCTATTATGTCACTATTGAGTATAAATACTGGGACTAGAGGATTCTGGTCCCCAAACCCCAGGGGAGCTAGACCCCAGGAGGACCCCAAGAGACACCAGGAGGGCTCCAGGAGGAATGAGAGAGGGGGTCTCACACTGTTATATGTTAGTCTTCTATGTGTGCAACTACATGTTTAATAGTATGGTCACCTTTATTATTTTCCTAGTGAGGGAACAGTGCCCCTTACTTTAGATGGGCCACTGCTGTGTGGAAGAAACATTTCTCACCCTTTACTACAGGAGGAAAGTTTGTGGTCACTCATTGCCCTGGGCCCTAGAACAGGAACTCACTGGGCGGAGTACCACATTGGAATTGCTCCAAGGCCAATTCCATGCCTAGGCACACTAGACCACCATGTGTAGGGGCTAGAGGGACCACGCACAGGATGACAGGTAATGGAAACCTAGATTTAATGTGCACCCCTGAACCAAGCCCTGGTAGGGGTCTGGAATTAACTCCAAAGCATTGAGAGTAAATAGAAGGCACATTCCCATCACCAATGGACTCTGTAATGGTATGACAAAGCTGTGTGTACCTCCCTTGTCAGACGTCTGGAAGAAACCTGTATTATGAAAACCTGTCCAGTTTCTGCAACAACGTTCCTGACGATCATTCACCCAGTAGCCCAAGCACGCTGCTTAGGGGTCTCACTGGACTCCTCTTTCACATTCTCCTCTCACATTCAAAACGTTTCTAAAACCTGTCGCTTTTTCCTCCACAATATAACAAAGATACGCCCATTCCTCTGTTGCTCGACTGCTAAAACTCTGACTCAGACCCTCATTCTCTCCCGTCTTGATTACTGTAACCACCTGCTGTTCAGCCTTCCTGCCTCTCACCTGTCTCCCCTACAATCTATCCTAAATGCTGCTGCCAGAATCGCTCTGCTCTTTCCTAAATCTGTCTCATCGTCTCACCTCCTGAAATCCCTCTCCTGGCTTCCGATCAAATCCCGCATCTCACACTCGATTCTCCTCCTCACTTTTAAAGCTTTACACTCTTCTGCCCCTCCTTACATCTCAGCCCTAATTTCTCGTTATGCACCATCCCGACTCTTGCGTTCTTCTCAAGGATGTCTTCTTTCTATCCCCTTTGTATCTAAAGCCCTCTCCCGCCTTAAACCTTTTTCACTGACTGCCCCGCACCTCTGGAATGCCCTTCCCCTCAATACCCGACTAGCACCCACTCTATCCACCTTAAGACCCACTTGCTTAAACAAGCATATGAATTGCACTGTGGATAATACTGGACACATGATATAAAGCTTAGCCCCCTGCAGACGCACTTACCAGAACTCCCTCCTACTGTCTCTGTACGTTCTCCCTACCTACCAAGAAACACTACATTAAATGTACATGTAGCCCTGTGTAGTTTGGTCTATAGGTCTGCCCTCCTCCTGGCAGTAATCCCTGTGTAAGGGCAGGTTTGCCAGGAGCAATTATGGGTTTTCCCCACTTCAGGCAGTGCAGTGAGTCAGTGAAGGCAGTGTCATCAAGCTCTGTGTCCAATAAGAAGACACAGGCGGGGCATGCTGGAGTTACTTAGTGTACTGCCACTTCCTATTTAGTTGAGTCTGTCCCCAGAGTGAGAGGAACAAGGTTACCCAGACCAAGCTGCCAGGACTGGCAGGCTTGAGGCCTCCCTACGGGGAGTAAGAGGGAAAACTGCATGCCTCCTATCCTAAAAGAGGATAGGGGAAGAGCAAGAACCACTCTCGGTGCACTAGGCTGGGAGTGAGGTCAGGGACATCCTGGAGGGAGACAGCTTGCTGTGTGATCTGGCTGCTGAATAGAAGAGATCACTAAAGATACTGCACTTTTACCTATACTCCTGCCTGAGAGTGAAGTATATCGGGAGGAGGGGAAGGAACGTTCTCTTGCAGATTACTTCACCCCATACAGCTGGGGGCTGCAGAAGATGGAGGCGCTACACCAGTAAGTGAGATTGAGGCACAACCCCAGAAGCCTGTCCTGTTATTCCCATGTCATCGGGGAAACTCAGGGCCCCCTGTTGCCACCAGGTATGCACCACACAGACACGTAGCCTGAGCAGTAGATTCCCAAGGAGACCCTATGTGAGATTGGGGGGGGGGGGGGGGAATAAGAAGGGTTGCATTTGGAGGCGCTGCTGAGATAATCAGGACAGGTTTTCAGCGAAGCAGAACTGGCAGAATTATGTATGCTTCCAGAGCAAGTGCTGAGGAAGGAAGGGCATCAGAAACTAGAGGTAGTCAGGAGAGGAAGTCCGCTCGCAAAGCACACCCTAGGTGCCCTAAGTGGGTGAAGTACATCTGGATAAAAGGCTATAACTGTCCTAGTCACCATGAAGCAGATAGTTGTAGGATACCTACATGGGGTAGACTGGTTAACTTGGGACAGGAACTTCTGAGTAGTAGAAGTATCTGCACTATGAGTGGCCAAAAGTAGGTTGATGCCAAGTATTGCAAGGAAGCCTCCTGTGCCCACACATAAAACCATTCTTTATTATTTTACACACAGGATTAAATACGTGAGCTTCCTGATTCCCCGGGAGTAGGAGGGCCAATGCTTCTAAAGAAGTAAAATATTGAATGTATGTAAATGTATCTTTTACAGATTTTTTGATTGTATTTCTTTATTTTTATGTTTTTTGATTGCAAATTGACATCCAATGTATTAACCTGTTTCCATTTGGGTACAGTTTAATACAGTGATAGCCAATGCTTTTTTGGCAAATTGCTTATTTGCTATAGAGTTTTATTTTTTTGAATTGGCATGATTGTTTGGCTTATATTCTGTATTATGTGGTTGGCTTGTTTATGTTTATGGTTTACATTGATTAGCATTTTAAAATGTCTTTGTTTGCTCTGCTCTTGGTTTGATTTGATTTGTTGGATAATGGTTTTATTAATTAATTGCTTTGTTGGCTACTAGTTATAATTAATTAATTGTTTTGTTGGTTAGTGTTTTTATGTAATTGGTTGGCTAGTGCTTGTATTTATTTCATTTGTTGGCTAGTGTTTTGATTTATTGAATGGGGTTAATTAGCTGCTTGTATATATGTTTGATTATTGTTTATTTTTGGCCTTCGTGTATTTTGATAAGGTGCCCATTCAGTGGTATAGTGGCTTGTCATGCCTATATTATATGGGTATGATGTACTACTATAACAATCAATGAGTACAGGGTGGGTATAGTGCGTCTGGGGTGAGTGGTTAGGCCTCCCTGGTGGGTAGCAGGGCAGGGTGGGTTAACCCCTTAATTACTAGAGCAGTCATTAACCGCTAAGGTGATTAAGGGGTTAGGGGCCATTTGAATGTATTTTGCTATATATTTTTTCTGGCAACGGAGGACATAGCCCTGCAGTAAGCTGACGAGGATGCCCTTCATAATGCCAGAGGTAAGTAGAACGGTTTTATTTACTTTATTAATGCGGAATGGCTAATGTTGTTTTTAATAATGGGCAAATTATCTATTATCCTTATCTGGATAATCGTTATTTTGCCCATTACTGTACTGTATGTGTTTGGGCGGAGGGGGGGGGATTGATTGAAATGTAGGCCATGTTTTTGTTCTTTTACATACAGGAATGGTACCGCAGGCCAGCGAGGACCCATGGGGACCACCCAAGGATCCACGGATGCCCACGGGTACCACCTGAGGACCCATGGACACCTGCAGGGAGGAGCATGGGGACCACCCAAGGGCCCACAGACCCCCGTGGGAACCACCTGTGGGCCCCCAGACACCTGTGGGGACCACCCATGGACCACATGGGTACCCCCTGGTACCCCACTGTGGGGTCTGCGGACACCTGTTGGGACCACCTCGGTACCCACGCTGGCATGTGGTATTAATACTGTGTGTAAAATAATAAAGAATGGTTTTATGTGTGGGCACACCTGGTGGGTGGGTTGTGTCTTGATGTTTTTTAGCTATTGTAATGTTTAATGGTGGCCTAGGAGGTGGGTAGTGAGCCTGTTGTGAGTATTTTGTTTTATTGTGGGTAGCGGTGGTGGGTGAGGGTGTAGTATCCCCAAGGATGTATGTTTAGGCCTACCGGGTGGGTAACGGGAGGGGTTAACCCCTTCATTACCTTAGCGGTATTAACCGCTAAGGTAATAAAGGGGTTAACTCCACCAGCAACCCCCGCAAGACCTAAACACTCACCAAGGGCCAAATACCACCTCCACCCACCCCCGCTACCAGCAATAAACATGGCACTGGTGTTTAACTCCTTCATTGCCTTAGCGGATATCCGCTAAGGTAATAAAACTGCATTAATTTAATTTTTACAAATAGTGTGTGGGAGCAGGGGGTCTCCTGAGTTTAATCGCTTTGATTTCAGCCTCGGGGACCCCTGCTTCCCGAGATACAGGTCCCGTTATGGGGTGCCGGTATCTCCTATGCATGTAAATGTCCCGCGTCACGTGACCGTGGGAATCAAATGCATAGGAGATACCGGCACCCCATAACGGGGCCTGTATCTCAGAAAGCAGGGGGTCCCCGGACCTGAAATCAACGGGGTTCTTCTTCGGAGAACCTCTGCTCATCTACACTAGTAATAAAATGTATATTACAAAACATAAATTTTGGGTGAGATTTGCGTAGGGAGAGGCAGGTCTATCTGCGCAGCTCACTCTGCAGCAGAAAGGAATCGCCGGGTAAGGCCTTTTTTTAGAGGCAATCGTCACATCACCGGCTACTCGCCCATTTTGTGAATTTTGCTATCACAGGTAATTGACGCTTTCTAAATACCGTGATAGCAACGCTCACAAAAACGGCAATTTAAATGGCCCGGCGATTTTTTTTAGGAACCTTTACTGCATAGGCCCCCAAGCCTCTGATTGACCCACCTGTGCTGAAGAAGGGACTGATTGGGCCACCTGTGCTGAAGCAGGGACTGATTGAGCCACCGATGCTGACAGGAGGACTGGAGTTGAGAACCCCTAGGTAAAGTGTAAGTGAGCTGATTAGAATAGGATTATAGCGTATGTGTAAATACTAAATACTAGCTCAGAAGCAATGGGTGAGAGATGGAAGCGCATACATTTTTAATGAATGGAGCGGCCAGTATTGATCCTATGAAACTCAACACTTTCTTTTTTTTTCCTTACAGCTCCTTTCAAGATACAAGATGAATGCAGGGGAGATAAGACTAGCTGCCAGTCCTACTGTGGTCAAGCAGCGCCATATTGTCAGAGTATGTTATGGTTTGTAGTTAAGAGCCCCTCTGTAAGATTTAAGTATTTGGATGTTGAAACTCATAGGACTGTAACGATTGCTGTGTTTGGTAATGGAGTGACTAAAAATTAACACTTATCCCCTCCATGATGAAGGTTATTCTTATCTTTGGGGCCGGTAGCCCCCAGAAACCAATCCAAAAAAAAAGGCAGATACCCAGCCATTATTTTTTTTTTTAAATTACTTCAAGGCCTGATGGCTAAAAAAGCAGCATATTTAAGTCTCCCTGACAACTAAATTGAGAACTGATGGCCTTTTGGTAATCCAGCCCCATCCATGGGTCTACTAGGGGGGATCCTCAACTTGAGCCGAAGCTCTGTTGATTGGAGATTCTTCAGATGTAAGTATGTATTTTCTTCTTTTCAGTTGTCTTCTTCTTTAATCTTCAGGCACTGGATGCAAAGTCTTCTCCCATTCTTTGGCGACAGCCCTGGCCTTTTATAGTTCTAGTGACATCACAGAAGATGTGTCATAGAGACACGTGGTACAGCCAGCAATATGATGTACTTCCTCCATTTTTTCTGACATAAAATATTTTGCCAGCCAAGCTCCCCCTTATATGTATTATATGTAATATTTTATCATCTATTCCATGTTGGTTTAGCTTATCTTGCCTATGTATGGAATGACAATTATATACATAGTCTACAAGAGGGTATTATAAATCTGGCTAAAAGGGGCATATACAAATTTAAGGATCCGTCGAGAAAATAATGGTCCAAAGATCTGCAGAACCTATTAAAAAAAAAAGACACTACCTATGCTGTTCTTGGGTTATTTATCCTGCAATGCCTGAATTATCTGCTACATTGTAAGTAGCTGCCTACTTTGTACAGTACACGCCAATACAAACGTACTTCACCTTATTGGATCCTTTCTTTTATTATAGGTTCTGCAGATCCTTGGATCATTATTTTCTCGACGGATCCTTAAATTTGTATATGTCCCCTTTAGCCAGATTTTCTGGCATGTAATAACCTCTTCTGTTATTGCGCCTGTTTATATCTTTTGTATCTATATTCGGTTACTGTGTATAACCATCAAAGTGAGGCAGAATTTACAGATACATCTCTACTTTTGGTCTGCTGGTAATTTGCGCACCCAATTTTCTTGCGCTATATATATATATTTATTAAGGTTATGGTGGGTAAAAAAAGTGACAAAAACCCTCCACAGTAAAGCATATAGCAACTGTAAATATTACTGTGAAATTTGGGTTTTGCAGAACGTGTCTACAGACATGCCAAATGAGCATACAGTAAGTATTTACAGTTGCTATATATATATATATATATATATATATATATATATTATATATATATAATATGTAGCCTGTTCCTTGTGAACACAATCTGCTACCATATGCGTATGGCCTGTAGGCTCACAGGGCCTAAGCCCTGCGTGGGGAACCTGGGGTACAAGAAATGCTAGCCAATACGATACTTGGTGCAGCGCCTCTACCTGTGACAGCTCCGCCAGAGGGGGAGTGGGCCTTCGCAGAACACTTATGTACATCATACATGCACAGCAATATAAACAACCAAATGACTTACTAGCATGAACGAGGTTTTGTATGGTAATAACTCATCAACAGGTGTCCCTCCCTAGAGGACGACACTATCTACGGCGTTCGCAGGACGCTAACTCCCTCCTCCACCGGGTGATCCCACCCCGTGTCCAGTTTCCCTCCAGTCCAATATCCCCCCATCCTCCGAGTGAGATATTGACCCTTTATGTGTGACTGCGCAGCCATTGTCCTGACTAAGATGATATCGTTGGTGCACTTGTGGTTTACCTGCCGGGCACTCCAGTAGCCGGGCCTGCAAGGGTCTTCACAAAGGATCCGTGGGTCGAGTTGACGTTGACCGGACCGTCCGGGGCGAACTCACCCAGACGTGCGGCAGCACGGCAGCACGGTCTGAGCCCAGACCTCCTGCTAAATAACAATGTCTGTGATAAGAGCGCGCACACTCTAAGGGACCGAACCATCTAGGCCAGTCCTTAACTCTGTCCACATACGGCCGGCTGCTCAGGGCCAACTGGGCCTGGGGTATAAGGCCTAGGTAGGGGCTGACTGCCTCCCTACTGGAGCTCCGTCTCCTTCCTCCTCTCGCTAGCTTGCCCAACGTGCGCCTCTCTGAACCCCTTTTCCCCCTGTCCTCACTCCTGATTGGTCCTCGCGCGTCACGGGGTTCCGCGGGGTTGCTGGGATTTGTACTCCCTGACCTCCCTCTCTATCAGAGCTCTCCTCCTTCGCGGGCTTTGCCATCTATCCCCGCGCATGCGCAACCTCGGGTCTCGCCGTTCCCATGCCCACCTCTAACATGGCGGCGCCCTCAACGCGGAACCTCCGATACGTCGGAGCGTTCCCTGCACAGCAACACTCTTCCTCTACAACACATGTAACCCAGGGGAACCCGGCTACATATATATTTATGCGCATAGCGGGGACAGATTAAGGGTAGTAAAGATCCTGCGTTATATTGCATTCTGCTCACTGAGTTGCCTGGGGAGGTTCGCGCATGCGCGAACCGCCACTATAGTGGCCATATGCACCATTCGGGCCACCGTAGTTAGGTTAACTATGTAATACCATTGGAACCAACATGGCGATGCGTTCCAGCAGTTCATTGCGGGTCACGGCATAAGGGGCAATGAGGAGTCCGCGCATGCGCGATCGTGCCTACAGGTAGACCATTGAGGCCACCGTAGTTCAATAGGACGATCCACGTTTGTAAATCCAAGATGGCGATGCGTTCCAGCATTTGCATGCGTGTCACAGCGGCGCGGTTTCGCGGGCAATGTTGCCCCTACACGGTGAGTTCATTTTAATTTTGATTTGTTTGGGTAATAAGGGGGTGGATTAGCATTCACTATTGCACGTCCCTGAGGAAGGTCACGTTGAGTGGACCGAAACGTTGGAGGTGGTGCCATGTTACTTTGAATACAGCTTCATTGGAACTATGGACGTGTGTGTCCTCGTTTTTTCCGGACTCCAATCTGGGTAAATCTACTTTTTACATGTGCATATGGGGCAAGATCAGCATCTTACTTATGTTTACAGTGTGCCAACTGAGTGTGATTTTTTCATGTGTAACTAGATGAGTTGGGCACCTGCCAGCAAAAGATACAAGTACTGCGAGGGGGTTTTAAGTTTGTGGTCCACCGGCTTTTTTTGGCCTATTCCGTGGATGTTTTATTCATTAGCCTTATCATAAATGAATGTTGGTTTATCCACTAAGAAATAGTAAAGAAATAACATGGAGGAGTTTGCAGACACGTTGGGGTATTTCTGAGTCAGCTAGCTTCAGCGATGGCTGAGATTCCAGCATCCGCTACACGGAAATCCTTATTTGAATCTGTTTTGGGACCTGAAAGAGCGTAGAGTGACGCGTGTACAATGACCTGATTAAATAAAAAAGAGGGAAGTTGATTACTATCTGCACGGTGTGACGCTGTCGCAGATCACAAGGAGAAATTGCTACCCCGTGGGTTTAGATAAAAAACCAGCCCACTATAGGGAGAACGATCCAGAGTTCTGTAGAAGATGGATTGCAATATTAAATAAATGTGCATTTGACTTGATCATCCTTGTAATCGATCAATCAAGTAAGGAAATCATTAAGATAAAAAAGAGATAGATACCATCTACTCCAAACATGGAACAACTTTAGAGACTGACACTTCAACGAATTGGACGGACAAAATACAGTCCTCCATAGCACATACAGAAACAATCTCATTAAATATAAGAGAGAGAAACTCAAATGTTGAATCAGATTACAAAGATCGTAAGGTATACAGATGGTTGCTGGGGGTTAAGTGATCTACCACAGGTGCGCAGTTCGCAAGTCAACAGAGGGGCCAGTCCCGCCGAAGACGGGGGGGTATAGAAGCCTGGGTACAACACCAGTGATACGGACTTCTCAGACGCCGCGGACACTGCCAGTGACAAACTGTCTGCAGAAAACTTCTTTTTTAGGACAAGGCCCGGATGGGAGACCAAACCGCTATGGAGTCGGAGATGCCAGGAGGAAAATCAGGCGAGGGAGCCGAAAGCGACAATATCCGGAGCGCCACCACAAGGGTGAGAGGTCCAAAACAACAACCAGGAAACGGTAATTTAAATTTCCAAACACACCCTTCGTCGGCGAGAGTAAATGTTTTACACAAAGGTCTTGGCTTTGTGCAACATATAAGCAAGACCCATTCAAGTGGGAAGTGGACCTCTTTAAATTGAATAGACACCTCAAACTCAAGGACTTCTTTTCAAAAATCAGAAGCCAACCAAGCACCTGAACACGCAAGATCCCACTTCAGGCCACGCAGGACGTTTGATCCACAGGTCGGTTAATCCCCGTATGCAACATTATAGAACCTTTTAGGTAAAGCTACAAGAAGCAAGATTAAACGCAGAAGAGAAAACCAGCTTCTTCAATTTGACGAAATGAGGAAGACTGGCGGTCAAGTCCCTAAGAAACAACAAGTGAGTATTATCATCCGGGCCGCCGACAAAGGCGGTGGAATCGTCATTTGGACTATCTTACTACAGAGAAGAGGTGTTGCACCAACTGGGAGACACTGAAACTACAAGCAGTTGGGATAAGGATCCCACTGTGGCGTATAAAGGGAGAAATCGATGCCATTAATACAAATGGGCATATCCAATGGATGGATCCGAAGACACCGGCGGTTGTCCTTACCCAGTAGCATCCTAGAATACCTGTCTGTATACGATCACCCAGATTCAACCAGTCTACAACACACCCACCAGGTCGACCAATCATCTCGGCTCGACATCACTATGCCACCCGATTCGCAATACGTTGATTTTTACCTACAACGTGGTGGCTGGCATGGCTACATTTGTCAAGAGACACTACCAACTTCATGGAGCACATTAACGATCTTCTAGCATTTAATCCACCGGGTGCAAATTGGCTACCCTCGATGTGCAAGCTTTTAAACGAAAACATTCCGCACAAAGAGGGGTTGGAGGGCTATACAGAGAAGTAAGTTGATAACGAGCACTTGCAGACTGGACACCCGTACGAAATTTTATACTACTCGATAGAAGTTCATCCTAAACAAAATTTTTAGGTTTGAAACAAAAGTGTTGAATTCATTTAATATCTCCAACCTCAGTGGGACAGCCATGGGCTCAAACATGGCTCCATCATATGCGAACCTCTACATGGACATGTATGAGCAAACCCACATCTTATGCGATGCGCCCAATGCACACTACATCAGAAAGTTTTTACGCTACATTGACGATATTTTTATTGTTTGGAGTGGCTCTACTGTGGAATTACAGGACTTTGTGAACCGTCTCAACGATATTCCATCAAAGATACGTTTTACGCTGTGTTACAGTGAATTTGAGATTCCATTCTTGGATACGATGGTGTACAAAGCAGGTGACAAATTGGCCACATGGCTATATCAAAAAATAACTGACAAGAACACACTGCTCTATGCCACAAGCCACCACCCGGCCCCGTTGAAAAAGGGGCTTCCGTATTCACAATTACTACGATTGAAGCGAATCACCAGTGATCACAATGAGTTGGAACCTGCTCTTATTAACATGGCTAATAGGTTCCTTGAGCGAGGTTACAGTCCGGTCGACGTTAAAGATGCACTTGATCGTGTGATCCGATTGGACAATTTAGATCGTACTAACACCGAACTGGGAGAGCAAACAAACAGCTCAAGATTTAATGTTATAAGCACATTCAGCACTGCGTCCCCATGCATACAACGTGGCATTAGAGATAATTGGCACGTCTTAGTGAATGACGACAAAATAGGTAAATTCTTTCGTGAACCCCCCTTGTTTTGTTTTCGCCGTGGTCCGTCAATTGGGGACATGATCACGCAAGCAGATCCAGCTGACAAATATAGCAAGGACAAAACTTGGTTAACCCAAAAACCTGGGGCCTACAGGTGCAAGGGTTGCACAAACTGCCAATATATGCAGGTGGGGTCTTTCTATTGCCATCCACACAGTGGGACCAAAATCAAAATTCACCAACATCTGAATTGTGAATCAAAATTTGTTATATATTTGATTAAATGTCCCTGTGGTTTACTTTATATTGGGAAGACAGTGCGAATGCTTAAAGAACGCATAGCCATCCATCGTTCAACAATTCGTAAAGCATTATCTACAGACGCCAAGGATTTGGAGTTTAAATGTCTCCCTGTTGCCAAACATTTCAGGGACTTTAAACATTCATTGGCAACGTTTAGGTGCATGCCAATCTCACAGGTCCGAGCGCCCGCACGAGGGGGTGATAGAAACAGACTTTTATTGCAAAGCGAAGCGAGGCACATCTTTGAATTAAAAACAGTGGCCCCTTTTGGCTTAAACGAAGATTTTTCGCTAGGATGTTTCTTATGAATGAAATCAGGACTATGACATTTTGTGTTGCTGAACAATTGTTTACTGTTCTGTTGTTGTGTGCTTTTGCCTGTCAGTGTTCCTTTTGTAATATTTCTGCATCACTTCTGCATGTGTTATTTCTATATGTGCCCTTGTATTGTTATTTTCACTTTATCACCCTATGGTTTAGGTGTGTGCATCAAGATTGTTCACGATGTCCCGCTTCGAGATCTTAGATACTGCATGTTGCATATCTGACATGTCGTTTAAATATGTCGTGTCGGTTACAAGCTGTCTTTAGGACAGAGATAGCTAACGGAGTACAATATGAATATTGGCTCCGGGTAGACATACTCTTGCCCATTACAAGTTGTCTCGTTAGGCGTATATGCTATAAGCTTATTGGTCCCTCTATTTAAGAATAGATTGGTTTGACCACACATGGTATCTTGTTTTCGATTTTAGACTTTATTAGTCATTGTAGTTATAGTATTTATTATAGTGGGACATTGATAACAACATACCTCACTGTGATGCACACAGCGTTTCACATGTTTGTTGTTTAATTGGTTTTTGTATGTTTGCTGTGTGTGCCATGCGTTCTCGTGCTGGAACAGGTCATTTTGCGTATATTTCTTTAAGCAAATAACTACACACATCACAATACGCTTTATTGTGCTAACATATCAGAGCCTCCCTAAACGGTCCCATTTGCCAGGTGCCCTTCTTTATAGAGTTTGGGCATTCATAATACCAGATCCCCATATATGTCCTTGAGGTTGTGTCTGAGTGTGGGCGCCTTTATGCGCATAGCGGGGACAGATTAAGGGTAGTAAAGATCCTGCGTTATATTGCATTCTGCTCACTGAGTTGCCTGGGGAGGTTCGCGCATGCGCGAACCGCCACTATAGTGGCCATATGCACCATTCGGGCCACCGTAGTTAGGTTAACTATGTAATACCATTGGA